>LUCM01009175.1:0-13122 GCA_008360955.1 Fasciolopsis buskii
TAACAAACAGTCTAACAAATAATAGTCCATACTGCATCGCGGCGCCGCGCAGGACTATCAGGACCGCGCTGCCCCATTGCATCGAGGCGAGGTGGGGGTTGGGTTACGTGTTAAGTATAATTTCCTGCTCAGGGTTCGCTCCTGTTGTTTTATGCAACCCGTTTCTTCTGTCTCTAATCCAATCTGTTTTGCCTCTTCTGCCTCAGCCTTAGCATCTCCCATTTGCTAACAGCCGTTCTGAACTGTTATTTACTTGTCCAATAGTTTTAGTAGTGGTTTTCAGGTCATGTTAGCTCCCATTTTTCAAGCCCTCGTCAGCCTCTGAATCCGGGTTCCTTCAATGTGCGCACTCTTAATGCAGCTTGGCCAACAGGCGTCGTTTGGCGTCTGATCAGGTGGACTCAACGTTTCGATTGATGTCTGCTTGTGTGAGTGAAAACACGAATTCAGGATTCGAGTAGAGTATTCAGCTAACTGCGCCGAAACGTCTACGTCCAAGACTATTTTCTTCGCTTTCAGGAGGACGAAGCAGCTCAAGCTGTGGTCAACGATCTGCTACGCAGACATAGTCTGATGAGAAGGCTGAAGCAGCTCTTTTGACTGGAGCCAGTCAACAGTCGCTTTGTGCGCCGTGAGACTGCGGGATCAGTGGGTTGTCGGAAGGATGTAGTTGTTTAAGCGTAGTTTAATTTGTTTTCTCGGCAATAACGCTCCACACAGAAATCGCACACTCAACACGCAAAAGAACGAGTTTTACTGACGAACTCGGTCTGTTGCTCGAAGGAGCGAACGGCTCCGACAACTTGGTGTGGTAGCAGGTGATTTGGAATGGCACAAAGTTGGCAAAACTTGAGTGCATCGGAGTCCTGTTTAACGGTGGCGATGCCGCCTTGCCCTGCACCAGCGAACAGAGCAACGGGAGAGAAGACTTCTCCAATTCATGCAGACAATGGTTTATTCTATCTAGTACAATTTCGGACACAGTTTGCTTCTGGCAGCGGCGAAATGGCGCTCTACTCGACAGCACTCTGAGTCAGATGACCATATCGCAGTTAGCTATCGTTGGCGCGGATCGGTCCAGAACTGTAGATCATAGTGAACCACGTGCGAAGCGTAAACGCGACAGGGGCTGCGACGGAGAGCAGACATACGGTTGTGAAGTCATCTCGTCGAGGCATAGCATGTTGAGTTACCCGCGGGTAGACAGCACAGCGACTCGCGAAAATCGTTGGGAGAGCATTCAACGATCAGTTTAGCTACAGCCATGCTATCCAGTATGTCTTAGTCCGAAGTCTGGAGCTGTGAACTTGGGAGGTGTTCACTTGATCCCCAAACGATAGTAGAGGCTTGAGCTCGACACCTATCTCGGCTTCTGAAGCGAGGGAACAGCGCGACAGCGTACGCACGACCTTCCCAATTTTTTCAATCTACGGTGCAGAGAAGTGCTGATGAAATCACTCACACCATCCTCCTTGCTTCGTGAATATTTGGAACGGGGAGCGTATCCCGCTATCGTTTAGCGAGTCACTGACTATACTCATATTACAGAAGGGTAGACGGAGCTTGGACTGTAGCAATCCACAGAAGCGGCACTTAGTTTTAAATATCGATTCTATTAGGTTATTTAGCTTCGATAAATGCTGCATCGTTTGACTCGATTCGCGAGAGTAAGTATCGCGAAAACAGGCCGGATTTCCGGCCAGGTCGAGGTTGCATCACACACTGACTCAATATTCCACTCTCAGAGCATAGATACTGAGAAACGAGCCTAACAGTCGTCGCACGCACGCCGCGGTGCAGACCGCTACGATGTAGTTCTTTATACGTGCAGACTATGTGTGCTTTCTCCGTGGATCGATCGCACTATTACGGTGCCTCTCCACCTGAAGGGTATGCCACGAAGTCTTGTGACTTCGTTGCGAGCATTGTGTAACTCGCATAGTGTGCGCGTGTGCAAGGCCGGCAACACGGCGAACTATAAGCTCCATCGTCGAGAAACGAACTAGTTGGAAGTTCGGAGGGTGTCGCCAGATCTCCCATTCTTTATTCAAGTTCGTCATGGACGAGGTGATGAAGATGCTTAGGAGGTCTCCGGGTTTAAGGGTTCGAACTGGGAAATGGAGGGAAGCTATGCTGATCTAGATTACGCAGATGACGTTGTGTGTCTGTTCAAGTCAGTGGACCATGCACAGCTAGCACTGGCCATAAGACTCTCAAGATCATGCTGTCGTTTGGCAATGTGCTTTGCACTTCAAGTGCAAAGCTGGGTGTTTGGCAGGAACTGGACGAAGCAAGTGCCCGACTTGATACTGGATGGAGCAAGGAAATAACGATGGTGGACGTTTCAACTCCCCTCACTTGGTAGCCGCGTGCTGTAACGACTGGCTAGCTAGGTAGCGTGCAGGTAAATCTCACCTGTATATAGAGGCTCGTGCAGCATTATGCTGGGCTGAAGCACTTATGGTGTCGGGGCCTGATATTCTCCTGCACGTCTGATACGCGCTCGCTCTTGCGCACTGCGCCATGCCACAGTGCGCTCTGTTCAGTTATCTGTTGTACGGTTGTGAGCCGTGAGTATGCGTGTGGGCGATGTTCGTCGGTTGGAAGTTTTCGACCACCGATGTTTACGTAGTATGGCTAGGATCGGATGGTGTAACCGAGCGAGTAATTATTGGAGCTTTAGGAAATCTATGTAACTATGAGCGCCGCGCTCTCAGAACCACTCTGTTTCTTCGTATTGAACACTTAGTGACTGGTGCGATTCGTTTGGGTCACGTGTTGTCTATTGCGAAACATAGTCCTTCATGCTATGCCCTATTTTGCCTTCCTCCAACGGAGTGGAGAGCCTGCTAGCACGCGCTAAGCACGCATGCACGTGGCCAAAGTGGATGAGCAAAATTAACAGCGAAGTTAGGTAAAGTAGGATTTTCTCAGATTAGTAGGTTGGGTCCGAAGACTCGTCGACTTGCCTGGCTGGAGACATTTAAGGATATGGCAGTGAACCGTGAACACTGGCGATCGTGCTGTCATTTTCTATCGAATTAGAATGGTTGAAAATACGTGCGTTTGTACAGTTAGACTGTGTTCCGTGTGTTGGCTGCAGCAGCATCTTATCTGTTCCCGCATGTGTAGGTCCACTCCCTGTTCCTATTGGATATTCACTCTTTTTATGTGAATGTGTTACTCTGGGGAAAGGCAGCGGTCAGTGAGGCTTGCCTTGTTGTTTAACGCTGGGCGATGATGATGATGATGATGATGATGATGATGATGATGATGATGAGTTGATGATGCCTATCTTTCACTCTGCATCATTTCTTGTCCATGCCACAGTTAATCAGAATTATTTCAAGAACTGTCCGGGAATGCCATTCAACTGGTTTATTAAGATTTCGTTTGTATTGGCCCGGAACACAATCCATCTTTTGTGGGGTTGTGTTCGTACGTACTGTAAAGTACATATGATCTGTGTATTGGTATACAGTTTGCAAGCAGACCTACTTTCGCGAAACCCTGCGAAACTGAGGCATGGTTTTACAAATTCCGAATATTTTTGACCTAAGTTCGAATATTTCTGATATAATCTCGAAATAACACGGAAAATTGTGCAGTTCACTAAGGGATGTGGCTTTTTTCATGTTGTCTCTAATCACTGTTCTTCATGGAAGTGGTTGCAACAAATATGAAATCGGTAACATTGGTATTTATCCAAACAGTAAAATGTCTGTCTCAAAATATGCGAACGGTAATTCTTTTCCAAGGGGAAATTCGGGCAAATTCTAATCACTTTTTATCAAGCTCATTCACAATGTAGCCGTTTTGGGGTATTTTGCACCGCCTAACTGAAAAATGCTGCTACAAAACTGGTTGACTTTGAGTGAAACCTTGCTTTTCTGGGCTCGTATTTACAGTAGTCGGCAAATGTAAATAGTTGGTCAGTTGCTTCTCACTAGGTGGTTGTATCCTGAACAAAACGTCCTCGCCTATTGTTAAATATTGTTGGCTTCTGCCGGTTTGAGATGCTTGTGGCGTCAGGGTGATCTTGAACTATCGAATAAGTGTCGAGTGTATACTGTTATCTCTAAGTAGAATAGGCCGTCATACAAACCTGCTTGTCTCTCGGGCCCCTGCCAACTCACTCTTTGTGCATGTGAAATCTGGCCCTTGTTTATGGATAACAAAAAGAAGATGAAAAGCCTTAACCACTATTGCTTTCCTTATGTGGTTTAATAAAATAACGGAATCGGCGTTGATGCCCTTACTTCCATCAACGGTATGTGGACATGGAGCGAATACCCTCTTCTGTCCAATCGCGTCGTCTTCATTATATCTATCTGTTCCATCACCGTTGCGAAAAAGAACTCACAGGAAGGATTTCGGTGCTTCGAATTTACAAAATACAGTTTCAGAGTTTTAAGCGGCATTAAAATACGTGCTAGAGGAAATAATATTAGACTGGAGTGGTTAATTCTTCCAAAAATTGGGATTATTTGAGGTTTTCTGTTATTCATTATTCATTATTCCAGCACAATATGCAGAAAGTAAAACTCGGAGTGATGCACTTGTACGTGTGGCCTTGGTTGGCATTTATCTGACGGTGAAAATGTCTGATATGAATTGATACAGTCAGAGAATAGTAAGAGGTCACGATGCCTATCCTTACTGCTTATAATGAGTTAAACGTCATTTTCTAATCAGTGATAAGAATATGCCAGAACCGTTTTACTTATGTATTCTCATGACAAAATGGATGTTCACGAGGTTGCCAGCAAAGTCCTTACTTCAGTTAAATGACCTTATTTTTAATCCGCACACTTCGTAAGACGAGCATAGACTTTAGGACCGTCTTCACGAGAATATTTCCTGAGCATCCGTGTAACGGGGGTTCAAACCCATGCACTCCTAAGGCACATTTTGTTTGCTTTCAACATACAATGGTAAAACGGTCATTCATACCAGCTTGACAGCGCGGTGAAAAACGGAATAGCCACTAGCTGCTGCAGTCGATCAATCATCATACATCTTTTAGCCCTATCGTAAGTGTCGCCGGCCAGGATAAGAAGTTACATGCTTCTAAATACGTAGCGTGTTGTCTGTCGATGAGCCACAAAGGACAGCTCGTTCATCCCTTAAGGTCGTAAAAACAAATCAGCTGTCTCACAGACTCACTGTAACCGCACGTTCAAGTGCATGTTGCCGACCAATGTGCGTCCCTGTTAGCAGCACATGCGCGAACTCAGTACCGGCGCGCACAGGTCTCAGTCGGCAGGTAAACAATGAATGCGGTCACACGCTGAACTGCATCACTCTAACGGCTGTGCTCATAAAGGCTAGACGAAGTTCATACATTCCAGATGCTGTTTATCACTTTGTCCAAAATTTATGTACCTCATCCCTTTGACTTTCTGCTTGAAACTCCATATGTTGCAGTAAGACGGTTATTGGCCCTCCAAATCATTCTCCACGTGTACGGTTTACATTACTGTCTTTCCTTTCGGATTATTTTCTGGCCACTGCTGGTTTTTAGTTTCGACATAGAAGGTTGTCTACCGAAATCAGTTCAAAATAGTCTGAGTAAACTTGAGAAAATAGCCAAACTATATTGAATTAAACTGGTTCAGTTAGTTCAGACGGAAATTTTGTATTTAGTTTGCATTTGTTGGATTAATTTTGGATGTTTTCGTTGTTGACTACCAGGCTGATGCGTTTGTGACTTCAGCATTGGTTAACTTGTTTGAGGAAATAATCCTCTGCAATTCACTCCGCAGATTTTTGGAGTAGCTAAACCGGAAGAGTTGAAGTGCTACGAGTGCGGCATCAAAGTCTATCCTGCCGAACAGCTGAACATTTTGAACAGGACATATCATCGCACTTGTTTCAAATGTAAGACTTGCCAAAACGTTCTCGAGTGAGTGAATTTCCAATATTACAAGTCAGTGCTTTGTCGGTGAACGATTCTATCTGAGTCCATGCAAATAAGGTTTTCGTTCCTCGCGTGTGCCTGTGATTGTTTTCTTCTCGAGTCAATCTTTGCTGTCACTTTTCACATCTTCGTTTCTGTAATAGTTCTCAAGAGCTTTCGTAGGTAAATCTGCTGACTTCGACCGCACTTATCGACATCTTGATCGATAATGTATGGATGGGGTCCACAAAAATTAGTTAATGACTTGATTTTGTGCACTCTTTCTGTCATTTGTTGATTCCTCAAGATTGGCGAAAGTTTAACATGTCAAACTTTGACGATAACAGCGATCGCGTCTAAACCACGTCAGATAGAAAGCTGGCTTAGTTCTCTTTATATATATATATATATATCGCGCAGGTCGTCAAAAAATAGTATACGAAGCCGCGATTGAAACCTTGGTGTAGAACACTTTTCATTCTCGTTTGTTGCAGTCTTGGACGGTATGGCGTTTTTGAAGGCGTTCCTTATTGCAATGCTCATCACAGGCAAGCACTGAATCTCGGAAGTACGTTTTTCCGTGGCATTGAGAATCCTATTATGTAATCAACAACTTTACCGTCGATTTTACGCATTTTCATTTTTCTCTAGGAGGCCGTATAAATGGTTCTTCTGGAATTTATCAGCAGTTTTCTAAGGACTAATTTCACACTTTTTTACTTTGTTTTCTTTCACCCTATTCCTGGTGTTGAAAGATCAGTCGGAGGCTCAAAAGTTATTGATCTGAAACCGGTATGCTTTGCCTTTGTACTGAAGCGTACAATAACGAGCCTCTTCAAAACAGAAAAACTGCGAAGAACTAGAAATATACAAAAATTTGTTTCTAGCAGTCGACCGTAGAGTACTACCTGCTGTTTAAAATGTCCAGGCGAACATGCCATCATCTAAGAACTGGAATTCGTTTAAACAATTATTCTCTCGTAATTGATTCTGAAACCATCTACAGATTGTGGGAATACTGTAAAACAGAACGTACAGTTAAGCGAATACATCGGTCGAAAGTGGACATTCATATCAGTCACATTTTCATTATCCCATTGGTTCTTCTAGCCCACCGCCTAAGTGACGGACTTTCGGTTTTGGTAGTTTGCGATCCTAAGTGTTTGGTGTATCTAGGGCAAACGGTTTTGGGTGCATCTATCTAATGTTAGTAGCTTTATTGGTTGACAATGCGTAAGTGTCCATAAATTTGTTAAGCAAAACACGGTATGTGTTACTATTTATTTGGCATTATGCACAAACCACAGCACTTACCGCCATAACATTAGTTTTTGGAGGACAAGATTCCAGGCCCATTTGATATCTTGAATACCGAAATATTTGTTCTAACACCAGATTGTCGAGGGTTGATAGACATAAACAATCAGGCAAATTCCGCTCCCCGAGAATTCAGAACTATGCTTGTTTAAGTGAATACCTTTCTCTTGATGATGTGATTCGTCGGTCTTCTGGACATGCATGCATACATGCATCGGCCGATCCATACATACATAGGTGGACTTAAATATATTAGTTTTACTTAATCACTAACGTATCTTTATTCACAATTAATCTGATCAATTTCTGGCTCTGTCAAGGTATAAGTTCTGTCTGCGTCACTGCGCCAACAATCAAGACTCCAACAACACCACAACAAAAACGCGTACGTCTACTGCATAATAGTCACTGATAGGGTGCGTCATGTTTCTTGGCAATACCGATCGCCAATCATTTCTAACTTATAGTAACTTAACTGCCGCTTTGTTTATCTCGGATTCGTGGTTTCTTTGTAAATGGAAAAACAACCAGAATGCTCATATAACAAATTATTATCTGAGATACTGCCTACAGCGAAATTCCTGACTGCCGCATTCTGTTTCAATGTCGAAATATATCTAGATGGCAATGCATGTTGAAAGCGAAACGACAAGATGTTTTGAATGCTGCGAGAAGGTATATCCAGCGGAACAGTTGAATATTCTGAAACGAATTTACCACAGAAATTGTTTTAAGTGTAAAACATGCAGCAAAGCTTTAAAGTAAGTTTGAACGCAATTTTCTTAATGGAAATTTTTGAGTTCATTTCAAATGTTCATAGTTTCTTGCCATATTGACTTAAAACACGTACCTAGGGAAACAGGTGCAACTTGTTGCACGGCGCACGGATGCGTGAACTCTTGCTTTCACCAAGGATATGCAAGGTTTTGATTTAATTTTAACGTACCAGTTTTCATTACTCACACCTTACCTATAACGTTTGCTATTACTTCGACCTGAATTAGACGGTAGTAGATTTGTCCATCTCTAATGTGGCAAAAATCTTGTGATAAAACACCTGATACGCATTGTATTTATAAATAGTCATTGTTTCATATATTGTGCTTCGCAATGGCGTAAATGATATACTGTCATGAAGAAGCTCTCGCTGTTGCAGTGCTTTGGTGTCCATCGAGGGCATGAAGCTGTCCAAAATGCTTTTAGGATTACCGCTATAACTATGTAGTGATTGTGGCAGCTCGCCGTTGATAACACATTGGTCTGGCGATGGATTATGTGAACATACCATTTCAGAATCATTTACGAACTACCACAACTGTGTGTATCACTTCAATAGCAGTATGGTCCACTGTTCTCAATGGGTGGGGATTTCATTTGCTCATGTGGTGGTTGACCGTGGGACTTTAACGCTCAAGCCACTTTTAGAGATTATGAAAATGTGCAGTTTGTCCATCCGCTTTATTTTCTCATTAACGTTACTGCGTAAACCCAAGCATCCAAGTAAGTTGAATGTTATGGCGAATAAGTTTACGTAGATGTCCAAATATTCAAGTTAATGAAAGACGAAAATCTTAGTTGGGTCTGAGTAAATGCTAACATGAAGACCATTCGAACGGTATTTGATATAAAGCTAACGTATTTGCAGCAGCAAGGTGAGGGTCTGTCACATTAGTTAATCAGTAATCTCGTGGATTGTAAACTCTAGAAAGTTTCGGTTTCACATCTCAAATTTCGTTTATTTTTTAACTTAATCATCACAAATTATAGGACCTTTCCTCGGAATGCTTCAATAAGGAGGTTGTTAGGAGGCAGAAGCCCTTCACATATAAACCGAAGAACAACTGTTCTAGATAATCCTTTAGGGATTGGCAGTACAATCAACCGGTTAATTCCGACTTCCTTCTGGAGAGAGTGACGAAAAGATTCTGAGTGGATCCATTTGCAATTTATGTGAAACATGTGTTGCAGGAGCAAAAAAGTAGAGGGCGTTGGTTTTATCCAATGGTGTACTTTGTCAACAAGTGAGTGTTGTGCGACGAACTTAAGACGACCTGCAGAAGTTAAGTTTGGGCAAGGGGAAAGTCCCGGAAACGTTGACTTTATCGATGGCGTTCATCCTGGTTGATTATTCAGGTTGCATGGGTAACCATCTCAGTTAGCTCCAATCATAGACGTCGTGAGTAGTATGTTTTGTGAGAAATGGGAGCTGATTTCAGACTTTCTTTCCAAAATTTTTTATCGAAAATTGATTATTTTATAAGACAAAGCATCTCATATGCCACTTGGAGTTTGACAACTTTCGCCCAAAAGTCAGTCCTGGTTCTTTGTTCTTTACTTGATACCTGAGTACATAGAAAATTTCTCCAGTGATTTTTTGCAGTCACCACCTATCACACTTGTTATCAGTATGATTTTAAAACATGCTTTTTGTACTCAAAAGCGCGATGGGAATACTCACGCTGGCCACATGCTAGATACTTGAAAGAATATCATAATACAAGTTTTATCCCCTAGTCGGTGGATTTGGTACCCAAAGGATATCCGGGAGGACAGACGGATCGTGGCTTCGCGGATGGTTTGTCTTGCCTATCCATTGATAACACACAGAATCACGATCATAAATCTTATCTCTTACAGTCGTGCTGTTTGCTCCTTTAAAAATTAACTGACTAGGCCATGACGATGGTTAGGACGAGAAAGATATTGTGCACCATCGGCTCTTCATTCTTGGTAGGTGTTATATTTGGCTTGGGGCGTTGATCCTTCTCAATACCTATTCTATTTGTAAAAGTTCGTGGTTCATTGGTTGTTTAATGGCCCATCGTCTTTCCCCTTCCATGTATAAAGAAACACGAAAAGGAAAAACGAACAAAGCATTTTGTTTATTAGAGTTTTTCAACGTCTATTCACTCTTTTGAGCGTATTGCTTATTTGTTTGCTTTTCTCCTTATTATGGTTTTTTTTACCACGATATCTTTACCAGATTATTGTTGATTATATATGTATGTATTGGTTCTGTCAAGATGAATCTTTTCTAATTTGTTGGTCCGAGCGTTCCAAGGGTTACCGCATTTTTGCCGATAACTAGTTCATTTAGTTCACAAGCAAATGTGAGGACATCATGGGTTTACATAGGCTCAACTTATAATTTCAAATTGCATGTGACGTGAACCTGTTGTTCAGTATTTTCGCGATAGACTTTAGTCGTTTTAGTAAGAATAATTTTTCTTGACTAACAGATATTCGGGGCTTGTTTGCGAAATACCGAAGTCACTTGTTATCTTAGCTAAGTCAGCACTTAGTGCGGTACTCGTCCAGCTCGTTTGACCAGAACATTTTCTTATGGATGGATTTCGTGAGCAACCAGGGTCTGGTTGCAAACACTTTCAGTTATCTATATTGTTCAAAATTTCGCATTCGTTTTCATGCTAGAGGTTTCTCATGAAGTAAATTATCAATCCTTGTGAGTCTACTGCATTTGCGGGCACAAAATATAGCTTAGGTTGCTTCCCATGATGACTAATTTCCGATGTTAACCATCCTGATGAAATCTTTCGTTGGATTAATTCCGAAAACTACTGCCAGTGGGTCTGTACACTTTTAAATGCGCACCATGAGTGATAAAGAAAGTCATAACTCCAAAGATAAAATATTCACCGTATTAACTGTATTTATTGGTCAACACTAAGCATTAGCTAATTACTGTATGAAATTATCATTAAGATTTCTTTCCTTTCTATATGTCTTCAGTGTTGGACGGTATGCGGTCTTTAACGGAAACCCGTACTGCAATGCACACCATAGGCAAATTGTAAATCTTCAATGTGAGTTTTGTTACCCAAGATTTTTTCTAATGCTTTCCAACTATTTACTTTCGCTTTGAGATGATTCGTAAACCTGAAGTTGGCTTTCCTTTAGATCCTAGCATGACCAACTTGAGCGTCGTATCCGAAGCGAGTACCAAAGTAGATGTGAGTTCTTATCCCGAGTTTCATAATTCTCACTGACTATGGTAATCCAGCTGGAAAGATATCAATAATTAAGTGACATTTCCATAACTTGTAAGATGTTGTAAGAATCGAGTGCTTCACAATATACTAGCTTGACGATTGCCGACGGGTGAGCTTCGTGTTTTTTAACGCGAATATCGCAGTTTCAAGTCTTCGCGTTCTCTGTTCCTTCTACTTTTGAGATGCTATAATGGACTACTCTCCCTATATTTAGATGCTCTACCACCGTTTCGAAATAAGCAAAAAGCTAAAGAGTGCATAGTAAATAGCTTAGGATGATTTTTTCTTTAGTTTCCTGTCACTCAATGTTTGCTCCGTTGCAGACTAACTAATAAACCTATTTCAAATATTACTACTAGGCAAGAAGTTCTTTTTTGAATTTCTAATTACTTAATACTTGGTATTCGCTTGCATAGTTCAATTCAGATATCCATAACTTCATCCGGTTCGATTCCGGCTGACGGCATTGGCTTTGTGTTTTACGCATGTCACCGTTACTACCATAAAAAGATAATTTCGTTTTTCCTCTGAACATACGATGTTCTGTAGAATCTCGCAAAATCTATTTTTATGCAGTGAAAAAATAAACGCAACCTTATAGGAAGCATAACGTTTTTAGAGCTAAACACTTAACAGGTGGTGTTGTACGACGGTATTTTGGAAAATCTACGACCGTTGCTCAGCAAACGCTGAAAGTGAGATATTCTAATACCAACTTTCTTTGTGAATCCTATGGATGTTGAAGTCCGCATCAGATATTCCTGTCGCTTCGGAGTCAACGACTGTCAATGCGATGTATGAGAAGCGAATCCAGGTAAACTTACGTACAAACCTAATTTCGTGTATCTACTAATTCGTGGTATTCTTCCTCTTCCCATTATTTTCTTATACTCTACGGGTTCTGCAGTCAGCCATGCCAGTGGTAGTGTCACTGAAATAGGTCTTGTTTCTGTTCTCTCGCGTTCCCCGCTTCTACCGGCTGATGCACTTTGTCCTCGGCGTCCCTTCAAACTAGCCACATTCAATTTTAGAACATGGATACGTGCAGATCGACAAGGTCATTTAGCCCGGGCAATGGAGACCGTGGCCATCGATGTGTGTTGGGTCCAAGAGACTCGCACTCAAGACTCCAACTCTGTCATGCGACTAGTATCCCCATCTAGTCCTTCCGCGAAGTTTCATCTGCGTCATTTTTTACCCTAAGGCTGCGGCTTCTGGTGTTGCTGGTTTTGGCGTGTCTCTCGGTAAGAGGGCCGTAGCTGCACCACTTTACTGGATCCCAGTCGACAGCCGGCTATGCGCATTAGGACTTAGAGGTTTGTGCAAGGTAGAGAGCATCCGCCAACACATAACAACCTAGATGCAGCCAAAGACACTTCCTATCAAAATCTGCACTTCCTCTTGCGCACATCAGACAGGCCTGTCCCATCGTGTTGTAACACCCTGGATTTCTGCTAAGCCTCTGCGCCTTTTTGATATACGCCCTTTCACCCCGGATGGTAGCGAGTATAAGGAAGGAGTGCTCTTAGGGAAACGTGAACCTAATGCAAGCTTGTGTAGGAGTCGCGAGATCTGGTGGTATTCCTAACGAGCTTTAAAGACGGAACATACTGCCACCATGGAAAATTGGCGCAAAGTGTTTCAATTCATCCGAGCTACCGATGGAAAGGCGTTAGATGGGAGCAAAACAATTTGGGAATCTGACAATTCGCCCATTTACAATAAGCACCGACATCTTGTACGTTGGACGGAGCACTTTCAAGCACGAGTTGGCTGGCTGTCAGTGTTAGCGCCTTCCGTAGTTTTTCCGCGGTCCGATGCCTGGTTCGTAAAGTTCAGCTGCTGATGCGGAGATCCTCAGGCAATACGAGGCTAGGCAAGTCATAAAGCGCCAAG
>LUCM01009175.1:14110-86898 GCA_008360955.1 Fasciolopsis buskii
TGGGTTTCGCAGCTAGTCCGTGGATTCCGTCTGGTAAATCTTTTCACTATCTCCCCGGACAATTGGTTAGGAAGTCCGTCCTATCTTCCAAAGGTCCAAGCTCAATTCGCCAGTGTTTTAGAAATCGGTTTTCGATACAGCTTTTGAATACCTTTGGTTAGAGATAGGTGATTTGGTACGTGAGAAGTGTATGTGTCGTCCTTAAAGTAGGTCTTGCCATCGTTACTAAACGGCAGGTATCCGGAAGATTAGGGAGTATCGCGGGACAACGGCTTTTTGACCGGCTCACACTTATTTCGTCGTTTTTCTCAGTGGAGCCATAATGAGTCTTGTCGTATTGTCGCCCAGTTTTCATCTCTCCCAACTTCTGTCATAGGGGATGTTCTACGGATTCGCTTTAATCTGCGTCTTTTTAGGACTGTTGGAGAGTTACAACTCCTTTCAGGAACAGTGATTTTGACTTAGAGTATGCGGATGATATCGCCTTGCTGAATGATGGTGCACAGATAATTCAACACGCGTTAGACCGCTTGACAATAGAGCTATCTAGGTATATTATGTGCTTTAGTGGCCTTTCAGAGCAGAGGTAGACTGTCTACAAGAACTCACACACCCTGGTGCCGCGAAGGATGCATTCATTTTTTGTGGTGATCGGTTAGAGGTAGTCAATAGTTTTAAATACCTCGGAAATTTGACCACACGTAGCGGATGTGGTGGGGAGGAGGTCTCATCACGAATTGCAAAAATCAAATTAGCTTTCACAAACCTGCGACACTTGTGGTGCCGCTATGATATCCGACTTTCTCGCGAGGGGAGGGCGTACAATGCCACAGTTTGTCACTTTCTGCTTAATGGCTACGAGACTCGGCCTATCCGCGTTGAGGATGCCCAGTCACCGTCTATGTACAACCACCGACGTCTCCTGGAGCATTGCTCGTACCTTGTGGGAACATCGGGTGAGTTATGACGAGGTGCGTCGTCGTGTGTTGGGTGCGGACAGTCGTCTTCCAACTGAGGTGATGGCCCTACACTGCCTTCAGTCGCTTCGACACGTACTGCGTATGTTTGCCTAGCATCTGCAATTCCGTGCTCTTTTTCCACGTGCTGGACAAGGCTAGAAGAAACGACGTGGCGGTTAGGCCATGACTTGGCGTAGACTTATGAGCAAGTTAACTTCGGTTTTGGCCTCACCTGGTGCTTCTCGCCTTCCTGGTTGGGGACCCAAGAGTTGAGGATTGTTGTTTGCTGGGGCGGCTGACAGATATGACTTAGAAGCATAATCATTGCTGTGAACGCTGCGTGGCCTGTCTGTGGAACTTTTCTATCTTGAAAACACCAAACACCCAAAAATTGCAAATTATGTACGGTGAATACGCAAGAAAAACATTTGTTCCGGCTCATCATTTTTCACTCCCTCTTGCCTGTTTTCTGTGCAATTCTGTTTATATGTTGCACCATGCTCGTTTTCAAGCTTAAGTTTATATTTATATGTACTTATATATATATATATGTGACAAAATTTGGTCATGTTTGACGACGGTGTGAGTGAACTGCCATTTTGATTCAAAATCGCCTGTTAAATTAGTATTACTTTTTTCTTCTTTCAGAAGTCGGATCGGAATTCTCAAAATTTGAGCAAGACACGCTGTTTTAATTGCGGTGAGCTGACGGAGCCTGGGAGTTGCCTAATCCTTCTGGATCGAGTTTATCACTTAGGATGTCTAAAATGTAGAATCTGTGATAAACAGCTAAGGTAATTGGTATTGATTTTAAATAATATCTTTATTATATTCCCGTTATTTTGTGATTTTAGCCAAATCTGATTTTCATTTGTTTTGTTTGTAGTCGATGGAATTACAAGGAGGCCGATGGTTTACTTTACTGCTCCAGGGATTATGCTGAAATATTGGTTAGTCGAGGTATGGACCACTGAAGTAAAATTTTAGCGTTTGCCTATTCTTGTTTACTTAAAGCCTTTTATGTGAATAAAGAGTGCTGTTGGTTTATAGTTGACTCTTCCGGAAAGTACCGGGATATGAGAGTCAGTTAAATATATTTTATTTCTAACAAAGTGCTTTTTTAAACATTTACTAACTGAATATATTGATTTAGCGAGAACTATGCAATTCTCAATACACTTCACCTCAACAATTGTATTTTTTCCAATGGATGGAATTAACATAGATTATCTATATTCTGCTCATGGTGGCTAAATTAACGTCTGATTTTCTCTTCCGTACTTAGCGAAAGCTTCAGTTCATGTGGTTTTCGAAACAACTCAGTCCAATCAATCTCTAGTTGCCTGATTCTCGGAATACTGTCCACGATTTTCGCAAGTCATGTGTGTGATACATAAATGCTTCCAATAAGACTGGTGTTTGCTAGCTGACAAGTGACGTTATTTATGGTCTAACAGTCCAACAATCTTCTGTTCTGTGGCAAATAAAATCGCCATAACAATCTTTGCGCCTACTTCCATTCGTTCACATTACTTTCAATTTCTTCATCTTGTCAGAATCTTTGTACCCTCCTAGTTGTTTCGTAAATATAAACCATTTGTTCACACCCCTTCGGATTTTGGTAACTGATTGCAACGAACATAACGCCATCTTCCTATTGTGTTTCACTTCCATCGCGAGCTTAATGGGTTTTTTCTGTTTCTCTGGATATTACCTCTCTCATCCAGTAATGCTTTGGTTTTAGGCATCCCAATCGGATTAGACTATTAAAACTTTCAGTGAAGGTGACAAGACTTACCTAGTCGCAAAGGAATTTCCATCTCAGTACTGGTTATAGTAGTTTTTCAGTGGAGCTGTTTTCATAATAATCGAATACAAGTGAAATTGGTTTTAAAATCGCTCATGTGCCTTAGGTATATTTCCTCTATTCAGTTTTTGCGTTGAAAGCCGTACGAGGCAAGGAGCTTTGTGTAAAAGTCATGATTAATATATCTAGTTTTGCAAACGGCGGTATCCGTTTGATTATTTGGAGAATTTACGTTTGGAGTGCCTTTACAAGTTGTTTTTTTTTCCCCACGCCTTAGATACCGCCACGGAAGGCAAAACAGAAAGGACCTCAGTCATTTGACATTGTTGGTGAACCCAGGATATCACTGACAGCGGAGAGCGATTCGCCGAATTATGTTGTTTTTGCTTTTTCTCGCTCCTTAATCTTTATCTTCTGGTTGGCAAACGTGCGTCCCATGAAATGCGCGAGAACTACTATTTCACTGATTCGTTTCAACACGCGAATTGGAAGAACTTCCGTAATCGATTATTTTTTCCAATTTTCCAGTTTCCTCAACTGTTTCTTTCTCAGTGACCTCGCCCGTCACTGCTAAGGACCCTTTCGGTCTGAGAAATATTGTGATGTGAACCAGAGCAACGAAATTGCCACTGAAATTAATGCATCATTTTTTCCTTTCAAGTTTTCCCAGAAGTATACCTATCTTTCGCTGTGATTCTTATTTTCTTCATCGTTTATATTGCCCTGGAAGGCTTTTTCCTCCTTTCTTCATAGACTAAGTTCTATGAAGCTTTTTGATCAGTTCTCTACTTTAGTGCCGTTTTATGCCTTCATCCTCCAATGGTTTCTAGAATACGGGTTTCGGTTTTGGGTAGTAAATTAAGCTATAAGAATAAAGTTCTATGTTTTCCATCCAGTCGTGCTGAATTGATGTAAATGGCACTCGTGATATATGTGCAATATAATTTGGGATAGCTAATAAGAATATCGTGTGAGATATATAGTGCTTTGCTTTTCTAATTTCACCATTTGATCTTCTACCGTAAATCTGTACTCGTTTAAAAAATGATGTGAATCGCAGATGAAGCAGTTCTGGACTGATAAGCTTTAGCATTTCCCAATTAAGACTTCACTGAGTTGTATTTTTGTCGAAACAGGTTTGAAACTTTTTGATTTATAAGTAAACTAAGGGACAATGTCCACAAACCAAACAACATTTTACGAATAGCTGAACGAATTTTAGGATATAGAAACCGCGGCCGACTAAGAATTGCCCTCAATCGATAGAATTGAAATATAAGAAAATTGTTTTTTGAAAGCATCAGCCCTACATTTCCACTTACTGATATTAAAGCGGGTCCCACTAGAAACCGGTGTATATAAATGTGGAAACTATAAAGGGGATGGTTTCCCTGGTACATAATTCGGTCAGAAATGTCCTCAAACATCGATATCTTATCAAGAAGGAATTTCCTGAAGTGATTAGTATTATAATGATTGAGTGTGGCAGTAATCTGCAGGGATGTCATTTGAAAATGAAGCAGAGGCATGATAAAGTGGATCATGCCACTTTTCGGTGGTTGTTGCCGGTGCTTATAGGCGCGGTGAAAGTCCCCTAGTAAAAAGTAGAATTTTTAAAAAGACCATGAACTTGGCTGTCATTTCAGGCAAGCTAGTTTATGAAGCAACCCAACTGACGAAAGAAATCAACAAAACAAACCAACGAACCTAATAGTTGTGAACTATAATTCTATGCGGAGATCACTACAACACCAAATCACCGGACGTCTGGCTGATCAAGCCGGATGCAACAACTTCAAGTGCTTAGCTCAAACTTCAGATTACTAGATCTCAAAACTCAGGTTCATATAATTACAGGATAAGTCCAAGATTATCTAACAAGCCATAGACAAACCTAAGGATAGTGAACCTGTAAATACAGAATATTGCAGTGAATACACCTACGCACTGACGATGTCACCTCGACTGATGGTGGGGCGCTTGCAATCTAACTATCGAGCTCAGCAATCGTGATACTCTAAAAGCGTCAATCTGGACGTTGACCCACATCAATTTTCAAAATCAGTGAGGCTAGTTTTCAAAACTTAAAAAGATTGTTTCGGTAGCTGAAGCGATGATGTCCACGGACCTCATGTAATGAGTTAGATTCTCTCTGTGCGTCTTGATTGGTTCGTCGTGAGCGGAGAGAGAAAATGATGATATCTGGAACCTTTTAATTGAACTGGAATAACTGTAAGCATCAGGATCTGCATCAAAATATTTTTACTTTTGAGTAAACCTTGTTGTATTATTGTGGTTTGCCCGATCGAACGTTAGAATGATGCCGTGTTTGGAGGACTGGAAGAAGAGTTCTGAAATCAAGGCTGTCATTTATATTTTGCCGCAGTGTTGCCGGCGAAGAAAAGCCTCCAAGTGTGATCGGAACTAGTGCTTACTCACGCTGTTTCAGTGTTAACGGTAAGAAGTGTCCATTTTACAAGTGCTACAGTCCTCGGAGTGTTTGGATGTCTTATTCACTGTGGTCTGATTAGCTGAGGTATTTAAGTTTTCGGATGAATGTTGAGGAACGCAAGATTTCGCACATTAAGCCTGCTTCTTTACCTAGTGTAAATGCAGTATTTCAACCCCGCAAGGTTACCTTGGTCATCCAAGCTATGAATCAGGGAATAATTCGATCCTTTAAATGGACTTTTAATGAACGTTGTCTGATGGCACAGTGGATGGTATCAAAATGAAAATAGTACAAGGGTGGCAAAAGATCGGGTACTTCAAAGGCAATGCAGGTTACCAGGTGCGACTGGACAACGCTACAACCTGATATCGGGGAGAAGGTTTTTATGAGGCCTGGATAAAATCAGTGATCTTGAAAACATTATTTACGCAATAGCTCGGTGGATCCCAACAAGCGTAATAGGATCAAATTCAATTCGCGGAAGTCATGAAATTTAAAGAGCACAATTCTCAACTGCTCTTAATGAGGCATGAACTATTAGCATGTTTTTTTTCAGTTCTGCATATAGGTAACACTTGTCAGTTTTCTCTCAGGCCACACGTCGCCCAACGTTTAGAGGTGAGATATCAGAAATTTGTTCTTTTAATTTGGTTGATAAACTTATCGCAGTGGTGACCGATCACTTTAGGTGTTTCCGCACTGGGTGAAGTTATGCTTCACACGGGCTTTGTCGTCATTAGTCTCATCGGCATAAACCGATGCTTCTCTTGCTGATGATTATCGATCGTTAGTCGACAGTCGATTGCAAACGTACCAAACTGAGAAGAAAGGGTGGCTTCCCCGCATTTAACTTGAGAGGGAGCGAAGCTTAGGAAATCCGCATTGCTTCAATCGCTCACTCGGCCGATGGGAGAGAGAGAAGATTAACCTGACGATCTAGGTTACGATCGCAGTTATGTTGGTTAGTCGATCAAGGGCTGGAAGAAGTGCCGCCTACTGAAACAGAGAAATGCAGTAAGAAGCTGGGCCGGATTTCAGTGTTCATAGGTCATTGCCATGAGCAAGAGGGAAATTCGGTAACACTTTAGCATGGTATTTGGGGTTGGACGATGCAGAACTGTAAACAAACGGTCGTTTGCAGTCTGGATGTCGGCAATTCACATGTGAGGATTCATGACATTTGTCGACCATTCATTCAACAACCACAAAACGTTTACGGACAGCAGCACCAGTGGCTATCCACAGATCTGGATTTCTCTAAGACACTCACAGCTAAAATCTTGCATTGTGACTCGAAGCACTTTTCAACCAGTGAATTCCTTTAGACTTATTTTCACACACCTTTCTTCAAGTACAACTCAAGGAAGGTAATATCTCTAGTGACCTAAAAGTTGGACAAAACAATAATGCAATTTCTGGTTTTCCATTTGAGATTCAGTGCCTTCCTTGAAGTTTGTTACTCATTTCGCATCAGCAGTAGTAATATGTCTAACATAACGAACTTAAAGAACGGGATCTTTTTCTTGACTGAGAATGCGACATTTCAGAAACTTGATTGTATCGGTTTTCTACTTTTTTAATAAATTCAGACAACGTGAACCTTTGTTAGCAAACATTTAGTTGGTAAAACTCGAAATAGGTTTTGTCTGACATCTCCAAACATCACATTATTCCTGGACATCTCGAGGACATCTTAATTTTGATTTGACTACTACTGAAAAGACTTGGTTCTCTGTATGACTGTGTTCATTCTGAAGTTTGATGCCGTATCCGGCATCGTTTCGGACACAACAGTCAGAAGCTACTAGTTGTTTTTTCACCGGACGTTTTGGTCTTAATTGTTTGCCTATTCCGGCCGTCACTGAGAGTAGTTCTCGTTTGGGAAGTCGGTTAATGATTCTTGGGGAGTAACCCCACAGTAGGATAACAATCTCATTTCACGGAAAAACAGTTTGACCTTACCATTTTATCAGCCCACGCAACAGCGGATCGCGAAATGTACGCGACGGACTGACCAGACATAATTGTACCAAAGGGAATGAGTACAAATTTGCCGGAGTACAACCAAGCTAAGAAGCATAGAATCGCAATATCCGTCTGAGTCTGATTGCCTGGTCCAGATCACATGCTGGATCTTTATTCAGACTAAGATTTAATCCTCAACCCCGAATGCAGGTGATGAGGGACTCAACTCATTCTACCTCAGTCCGTCGCACCACGATTTTGCAGATATCCTCCGGCCGTAGACCCCTGAATGGCCATGCAGAGTACAGTTCAGCCTTGGCCACTTGGCCGGCCGAGTGTGAATGAGGTCACCATGTTTGGGGCCTTATTCAATCCGAAATCACTCAGGTCTTTCGGATTCAACAGGACATCGTTGGACTTGCATAGGATGACAGCCTTGTTTGCGTTGGATGTAACAAGTGACCCAAGTTATCATCTGTGGATGTTTATGTTGGGGTGAGAGATTATGGATTTTGCTTGTTCTCCAGTTTTAGACCGACTCGGTTATCTTGGCACACTCGGTACGTCAAGGAAATGAAATAAGTCCGTTGGTTCCTGTTTCCACTGTAAATTATCTGGCATTGTGGGCCTGATTAAACCGTCATACAATCTGCAACAAATTTGTCGACTTATGGCACGATACGCAGCTATCGTTCGTGCGTCGGTAGCGGATTTCTAGTTCATACAAGTCACCATGTAAATCACGATTTTCTACGTTTACCATAAAATTATCTCCAAACAGTATGCTTAGTGACGATCCCTTCGAGTTGCTATACATACATCCGTTGGACAAGGAGTGAATATTCGGTGTGTAAATCAAAATCATTTTTTAAGAAGCACATAGGGATTTCGATGTCCAGTTGTCTGTACTTCATACATTTTAAAATGTAGTCGACGGTTTCTGTAGGTGACACATTACTGAAGAGTGAGGTAACTTCCATTAATGAAACCTACAAACTGAGGGGCTTTTGGTCTTCGGCTAAGCACAGGCTTCAGTTTGGGTACGAGCCGTCCTGTAAATGGATACTATGAAGAGCCAATCACCATTACGATTGGTCAGATCGGGCGATTTTGATTGTGAATTTCGGGACATCATGTAGGTACGGGATAGGCGGCCCGTTTGTCATCATCAATCAGCGATAAACAATAGCAAAAGCCCCAGCGCCTACACGTTGCTGCAGGAAGAATGAATATACAACATGGACATGGAGTAGATACTTCGGGGCTTGAACATGAACGTTGTATTAGCCAACAAACGAAATCCACTCTGACTGTACGGAAGCAAGCGAAAAAGCTGCAACCTCAGTTGTACAACTGACGGTGTGTTGGCGGTGAAAGGCTAATAGGGCGCCCTAGATCCGAATTAAGCCGGCCTGGCACCATTTTAACTCGGTCACCAGCGTGAAATTCCGTTGAGGATCACCCCCGCGTTTGGCGCGTCGCAAAAGCAACCGGACCTACCCGAACACGCACACACACACAAGCGAACCCTCGGCTGCATTGAGTGTAGCTTCAGTGGAGTCAAATACCAACACACTCGTACAGTGATTCACTCAATTTAAACTGGAATTTTAGTGTGCACTCATCAGGATACGGCACACTATTGCTGTTCATTTTAAGGATGTCACCGCTGGGATTGTATCACATTTGTACCCACAAGCGGCCTAGTACAAGCGAAGTGAGCCAACCCCTAAAATGTGACCTCTGGGGCGTGCGCAACTGAGCCATTGGTCAGTAAGCACTTGAGGCTTCATGTGATAACCGGCTCGTCATTAGCGTTCATTTTTTGCTAAAAAAGGAAATCAGCAGTCCTGCAGAGAGTGAAATTCAGTAGTCCGAAGGGATTAGCAGCGCAGGCGTATCCCATCAGGTATTGAAAAGCACTCGAACCTTCTCGTGCCAAATGGGCTCATTATACTTGATCATGAGACGTACGAAAGTAGCAAGTTTCTGCTAAAGCAATTAAGCTAATCAAATATCACACTGACTTTGATACAAAGGTACGAAATAGCAGCGATGTACAGAAAATACAACTTCGTTTAAGTGCATTTTGTAATTATGTGATCTCATATTATCTACCTTTCATACACTACCCGATCTTCATACAGTCTCGTATATGAGGTTGACCGAAGGAATATCATTTCCGACATTTTGACGTGCCAAACCACAGGGACTATTTTCACCGGAATATAAGACTGGTGATCCTGTTCGAAAGAGCTGCATTCACCCAGGACAATAATAAAAATTTTTAACTACCGAAAACATCGTTCATGATGAAAATAGGGTGTATGCTATTTTCTGCAGTTTGAAATCACAACTCTGGTAATGGTGGTTTCGTTAGCTGCAATCTGACGGTATGAGCACACTTTTCGATCATATTGATTCAACAAAATGGGAGGACAAGATCACTGTTCACAATCGGCTGCCTTACCTTTCAAGTCTTCAGTCAGCAGATTGATAGGTCTTTCGGACAACAACGGCGAGGACGCGAGACACCTACTTTACCTAAGTTTGCTCTAAGTCTCACTCCCCCTCCCACGCCATCAACCTCCAAGCAACAAACATCGCAGGCATGCAAACTCTGTGTTGCATCCGTACGGCAGAAATGAGCGCACTGCAGCACAGTACACACGACCATTTAACTTCAGTGAAACACCAGGTCTAGTGTACTCGGTTTGAGCCTTGGATATACGCGTGTTTACCTCAGCTGCCGAGGTATCATGCCTCAACGCGTAGCTGTCAAGATAGCTAAAGCAATTGTTAGTCCCTCGATGGGTGGTCCATTTCGGGACTACTGTCGTCCAGTCTTGTAACGGCACTTTACATTTTAAGAGTGCAAAGCACGTACCAAACCGAGCTACAGCCCTCGAGAGTCTGTCCAGTGCATGTTGCGCATGGTCCGCGGATTCGAACAGGTACACGAGATCGTTTGTGTAATCTAGGTCACAACTTCTCACTTGCTAGTTCGACACCTCCATACTGAAAGCCTCCGAAATCATCCTCTATTACGTCATCTATGATAAAGATATACATGAAAAAGAGACGGGACATCTTTGTCGAACATCACTAATCACTTCGAACAAACTTACTAGCTCACCATATGCCTCTTTGTAACCGTAGATTTTCAGGGTTGACGAAATTCTCTGGCATGCCCTTTTTGAGTAACGCCTAATCACTGTTCCATATTTCTGCTCTTGGGTCAGCTAATCTTACCTCCGGGTCAGTATCGTCTGCCCCCCCCCCAGGCTCAACTGAAAACAACCAAATTCAATCGGCACATATCTCACCTCATTAAATGAAATCACCATACATTTATGGGTTACTTTGCTTGTATATTCGCTCCTGTGGGACTGTCAATTTTGCGTCGGCCGTCCGAGTCACGCTTTGATTTGTCCATCTTGTTCGGTGCATGTCACCCATTTGGTTCACCTCGTTTTCTTGTCGAATCCAGTCCTCTCCTCCTGATTGGTTGACCCAGTTCGAGATAGGGCCTTCTCAGTTTGCATTTTTGCACTCTTCCTTGAGTATTACGCCAATGTGTCGGCTAACCGCTGATAACCAATGGGATAATGCGGTCTCATTCTGGTCTTGCCCCTGTCTCGCAAGATCGGGCATCATCCATGTCTGTGTGCGGATCGCAATTTGTGTTACGGTCTGGCATTGCGCACCCATCGATAACCAATGAAACAGGTCCAGCAGGCTCAAGCGCAATGCCGAATAAGCTATTATTCATTCACACCTTTTCGGTAAAGAGCACCGAATGTGCTGTCCAGTCAGCTAACTCGAAGTTGGCTTTCACGTAGAGAACAACTACGATTGTATGGCGGAGGTGTGGTTGGCGCGTTTGGAGTACTTCGAGAAGGGTAAAAATCTGATCGACCTGGGCTCAATGTGAACTGCTGTTCGTAGAGGTCACTCTCGCGAACCTGTTTCAAACGGAGCATAACTATCGGAGCGGATACCTCAATGGCTATCCGATTTAGCTAATCCCACGATGGTTCTCGCAGCCAATCCGTGACGATGGGTACAAAAAGCGAGTCAATTTACGATGAAGAAGCGAGGAGGTAAGTGCTACTATCAATGCCTGCCCACTCAGTTCGAAAGGAGCTGGAGTGAGTTATTTGAGACCGGCTGATTTCCCATGGTTCAGCAGTCAAATATTCGACTCTGGTTTCATTTTTCTCAGTGGGTCAAGCAAGGTCTCCTAAGAACTTGCAGTTACTGACGCCGGATCAAGCTGATTAGCGCTGGCTCAGCTAAACTACTCCTTGCGATAATCAACCCAACGGTCCACACTTCGTTGTCTATTATGGATCAGCTCTTCATTTCTATCGCACATGACTTCACTAACCGAAGTTCGCTGCCCACCGGTGTCACATATAATTTTAAACAGTATTTAACTGTTACCTGAAGCGAGGTATGCTTCCATTTCGGCTCCCTTAACCGACCACTCTTCATGACCTTCTTATGGCTTATAGTCATTTGACTCTTTACAGGCTGACACAGCTTAGTCACTTCCTCACACTTGGGGAAGAGTTTCAGTTTCTTTAATAGACGTTGGATTTAGGACCACAGGCGAAACCTGATTCCAGTTTTATCGTTTGCTTGAGTTAGTCACGCTGCTCATTAATGATGCAATTCGTCGGAATTCCTAACTCTCCTGATATTTTCCGCTCATAACTGGTGTCGAACTAGAAGGACGCTGGGTGAAAGGCCATCCAATTGGATCAACTATTCTTCCACTCATTTTTTGGATTGTATTTCCAGCTCAAATCAACTTTCAACCTGGAGGACCAGGAGACTATATACTCAAGACTGCGCCAACTGACCTTTCAGGCATGACTTAATTTTCGGCTTGTTTAAGCCATCCTGTAAGGCCCGTTGGACCATGGGCTCGATCCTAGACAGCAGCCTTTTGGTTTCAGTTCGGTCAGACGGTTGTTTGCTTGTCAACTTTGGTTGACTGAAATGCCGGTGTATCATCGCCAAGTTTGTGTATGTTTCACAGACTGAAGATCTCCTGAGACCAAAGACAGGTTCGATCGAGAATCATCCCAACCGCTTCAATGCTTGCGTTCAACGGGCGTTACGATCGATTCTGACGATTTCGAACTCCAAACTCACTGCTTTAGGAATTCCAGATGCGTATCGAAATTCATTCGTTGCCAGATTCAAGTCCGTTCATACCGTAGATTGTTTCTGGCGAACACAAAATGCTGTCGTTAAAGAGACATCGCCCCAGGTTAACCGAAATGCCATTGGTCATTAGTGGCCTAGATCAATCGAAGGCTGCCAAAACGACCGCTAGTAGTAATGGTTAGAAGGATTTTGGATAACAGTGAAAGCTATGGCTATCAGAATGGCTGCAATCGTTGCAGAGTAATCAGGAGTACTGGTCCACGAAGAGTGAATGTAAGTCAAGTGGTCAAGAAATTCGATAGTTTTGTGATTTACAATGTAGCTGGGCAGAGTTCACAGTGAACCTATCCTGTTACGCTTGTAGGTGAAAAAATGCAGATAAATATCAGTCCTTCATTAGAAATGGAGGTCATCTGGGGTATGTTTCCTTAAAAAGCATGAGACTGCTGTACCAAATGTAAAGTCACCGCGAAGTTGGAGAGGGGGATTTTTAGCAACGAATATAACAAAACTCTTAAGGTCTATATAAGAAAAGGAGCGGACAATCAAAAATTGATATGAATGGGCCACTATACTGACTCAAATGTTGTAGATCCTGCTTTGAAAATCATACATATACCAAGTAATCAAGCTCTGTAGGTCATATACAAAGCCTTCGTCGTACTTAGGCTACCTGCAGAGAAGTCCTCTATGAGTAGGGGTCGATCGCTGTGAGCTAACGGACAGTAACCGTGCAAATCAGTGACGGATAGGTGCAACATCATGTGGTGAAGTTGAACAAACCGTTCAGAGTCTCCCGGTAGCGTGATGGCTAAGGCGTTCGACTCAGAATCGTTCGTCCCGGGTTCGTGTCCCAGTTCCGGCGCGGTGGATGATTCCTAACAAGGATGAAACAGCTGCACAGTGCTTCCATGGTTTCTTAATGGTGAGTTGAGCGATGATATCACATGGTGAATTATTTGATGAAAATATCCTATCTCCTACTACTAACATGTATAAAGGAAATAGTTTGGCATTTCATCTAAACAGTTCACTTCAAATGTTCTCCGTCGGTCATCCAGTGGTTATGAAGAGGATAGGTATGAAAATCCGGCCTGGTTTAGGTTGTATGGTTTACACCTTCCTCGTCCGGCGAACTGTTGAACATACGCACAAATTCTGTAGGTCAACTAACCTTATCTTCCTTGATCTGAAAGCGGTATTCGACTGTATCAACCATGTGGTTCTCTGATGCTGCCTCACACAGAAGGGTATGCCGGAAAAATGGAGTTATCTTTCTCAGTGGTTGTATGTTAACAGTCGAAGAGAATTTTGTTCTTACGGCGGTAGTTTACCCGAGTTTACACTGCAAGTTGGTCTTCACAAGGGTCTAGTAATTTCATCGCTTCACCACAACTTTGTAATTTAGATGATTATGATGGCAATCCTATCCACGTGTGAGACCGGTGGCACTGGTATTCACTGAGGCAGTAAATTATCGGATGTAGAGCGCGCGCATGAAGTTGTGCTTCTAACCGCCGGTCCAGGTGATTCACCTATATTTACCAGTCACGTGGGCGATAAAATAGTTCCACCTTGGATGTCTTTTGGGTGTTGAAATAATGTAGGGCTGTTGGATGACGGGTTTATCGTCAGGCCGAATGCTTTTTTTGAAGGAGAGTTTTGGGCGCAGTGAACGAATGTCATTGTTCGGGTAGTTGCGTCTCACCAGGTAGTACCATATTGGATAAATTATCGTCGCCAGTACAGCAAGATCAACTGGTGTTCGCCAGCTTGAAACATCTGTGGAGTTGGTACAATATTCGACCATCTAACAGAGGTGGAGTTTATGCAATAACAGTAAAATTGGTCTTACTTAACAGATCGGAAACAACCACTGTGCAGAAAACGTGCTGAGACTGTAGAGGCTTGGATACCAGTGTTAATACAATAAGATTTTCCCAGTGGTGTGTTATCGGGTCAAAATGCCCTGACAAGTGAACAGTGACCGTAATTAGACCTTATTAAGATCATCAACACAGTATCTTTTTGATTAAACTTTCTGCATTGAGTCTTTCCAGCACATGTTTCAACATTCCTTTTAGTCACCACTGGAACACCGATTTGCTCAATCGGACTCTACTTTGGAGTTATAAACGCTATTCCAGTTCTTGAAATACGAAACGGCGTTTAGATTTAGGAATGTAGAAACAAAAGTTGCGAACTACTTTTATGAAAAACTCCAATCGAATTTCAGTGTTTACATTGATTTTTGCAGAAGGATGTTGTCATGATTCCATGATTCTTGTACTTTGACCAAAGTATTTTGTGGTATGTTTGAAATTTCCCCTACGATAGGCATTTTTAGTTGTTTAATTAAATGTGACAGCTCGCATCACATTTTATGCTTCGAATGACCCCATAAATAAAACGATAGTGTACTCACATCTGTCCAGCTCGGTGGCCGTTGGTGCGCGCCTGCCCGGCCCATTCACATCCCCAGAAATAGCTCATCTAGGTATTCTCGTACTATTTTTGCTTTATGTGATGCAGTGCCGTCTTGTTGAAACTAAATCATTCCTTGTGCTCTCCCTGGAGTGCGATAACGGGCAACTTTTCCTTTGGAAGCTGCTTCTAAGATAGTGTTTTGAAATACAAACGGGAAGAAAATGTTTGTTTTTATTTTATCCCATAAATCCTCAGGCGAAACAATCTCCCGGCCTCTGTCACCAGTAACCAATACTTCTCGTGTGAAAAGCCAAGTTAAGCAATCAACAGCATTAAGTTACTAGTCAAAATTAAATCGTTTTTATCTATGGCCGACATTTGCTGATCGAGAATTCTATTGGTTAATTTGGGCTACTATTGTTGAATGACATTCTTATGCAACGATTCTGCTCAGATTATCGATTATCTTAATCAGTGCTATTTCACTGCAGCTCCATCGATCCATTACCAGGTAATGTACTTGGTGAACTAACATCCGCTATAGCTACAGGTAGTCATACGAAAGTTTCTCTAAAGTTAGTATAATAATTACTTGTGACAAGATGCTGAAAGTAAAGCGGCCGAACAAGTCTTGTACTTAGAATTCCGGTCGTACTGTACCTTCAGTGCTGTATGTCAGCGTAAAACAACGTCCTCTGCTGGAACCATGTAAACAAAATCCTATTAGTCACTGAATGGAGCCCGAAAAGTGTCTCTTCCAGTTGGTGGCTAGCAGTCGCATGACTCTCAGGCACTGGCATCTATCTTATGAACCATTGTGACGTTTTTCGGAGGTCATTTTCTCTATTTCTTGCTCTGAAGCTTGGTTTGATTTTGCGACACTTGTTTGGTTACATTTGTTTCCCCGGACAAGAGATTTGACAGTTAGACTCGTTCTGCACTTTGAGCAATTTTTAGCTTTCGAATCGCACATACTCCTCTGCTACTTTCACCGTGGTTTGCTATTCCCTACATTATTAAACAATTTTTCCACAGTTCTGTACTCGCAGGATTTCCTTTTGGATTTCGAGGTTTACCACCATGATGTTCTTCGTGAACACCAATTTTCTTCTTGAACTTCTTGATTAAATAGAGCTTCGGCGGTCGTTGAATATTTCGAACATCTGATGTTACATGAGAAACTTTTGCAACATGATCAATATGAACATCAGTGGCCATATTTACTGTAAAACGCAAAAAGGTGAGATTTCGGCTTTGATATGGTCTCGCAAAGGGTCATTTGAATGCAACACCATTTAGAGGGATATAGTGTTGTTCGTTAGGCCAAAAAAGCTGCCCACGGTAAACGCAACTTCGAGTAACAACCCGATTCTCCGATAATGCTGCAGCTGACATAAAGGAGGACTTGACAAATAGTAATAGTTTGACATGAAAAAGCATACATTACTTTTCACGAATATTTTACTAGTCGCCTAAGGGTAAGAAAAATATTCGTGCGAACGAAGAACTCAGGCAAATTATCCTAAATTCATGATCCCCTCAAAAGTTATTCCCACACTCAACCCACTTCTTAACACACAACATTTCGTTAGATCTTTCTCCTAATCGTTTTTTGCATTGATTAACCGATTGGTGTAACTTGCAATTATCCAATAATTGCTCATCATAGCCGTCTAAGTCAAGTCACATTTTCTGTTCTTCATTTTTATTTCATATATTTGTGTCACAATTAGTGTAATGCTAGATTAGTTTAGTTGTTCTGTTTTGAAAAGTATACCTGCACAAGCTTCATCTTAAAATAAGATGCACCGACTAGCCGTGATCCCCTTGGATCACTTTCCAAGACACGACGTAATTCGGGTTGGTCACTAAACTTCATTGAACCACCGACATTCTTTGTCTTATAGGTCGCTGACTCTCTTAGAAAAGTGACTGTTTATCAATGTTCGCTGAATGGAACAGCTTGGTGTCCGATGCAGGCAAGATAGAAAATGACTGGTGTATCCGGTTGAAATTTGGACTAACCGTCCAGCTCGGCTAACCTGATGAGTTTATGCGGCAGTTCCACCGCAAAAGTGCACACAGTTACAAGCCTGCTGACTTAGGTCCACTCAGGCTTGGCTTCACGTCGGGTTTTCAGAGGACCAGTTTGCTTCTGTCGGATGCGCCATGCGCAGGTTGAAAGTTTTTCTGTTGGGTCGTCCACTATTGTGAGTGTACAGAAATTTCAGTCCTCTGTTGATCACCTACGTGATCCGTTTGAGACTGTATCCATTAGCCAACTGTCCTTCCAACTTAAGGTGCCTAATAGCGTTACTCAATGAATGAGTTTTGCTCCCCTTTTTGACTGAAATGTAGGCACTTGTGAAAGCAATAATTCAAGCAGTTTAATGCATGCAATTTTGCCTAGAGTTGATAACCCAGGGATATTTTGTAAGCGACCGAGTAGGGTAGTGCATTTAAATAATTCCTCCGCATGTGAGTTTCTTTAATCCAAGAATCCCCATCTTCTGTGAAGACTTACAATGCTTTATATTACCAGAAGTGCAAAGGACAAGGGAGATATGGACCGGCCTAGATTCACATTTAATAATACGTCCAGCGACTGCCAACTTTAGCGTTTCCCTGTATTTCTACCAACTTTGAACCGCCCCGTAAGGCAGACACTTCGCAAACTCTCTCGGAACCAAAATATCGTATGCTGCTGGTTCTAATCACAACACTTCGGCATTCCGAAGCTACATTTCTGCCACAATTTTTGCATCGATCACCACCTTATTAAATGAGTCTCGATCTAAATGTTCAGGTCTGATCTGTATCTTTCAAGCCACAAAAGCACTAACGCCTTCAGTAGAGTTAGGTGGTCTCTGCTTATTACTCTCTTATCAGCTGTCTTTGAAATCACTGAAAACGCCGTTTTACACCAAATTTCAGATGCACCCAACCGTTTTCCTTCTGCACAAAACACCTAAATGATTCGCCTATGGTGCCTTGGTGGGTTAGGTTCACTACATGACAAAATTCTTGAGTGACTCAATGAGATCTGCCCACCGCGTGGCCCTCAGTTACTCTTCATCCTTTTCTTTAGCATTTCGACCGCATCATCAGAAGCCTGATGACTTGCACTCTTTGGCGCAATTTTTCTGGCTATCGAACTATCCTCACTACAGAATGCAGCAAACTAGGCTGGGCGAATTATTTCCAAACAACTTGTTAATAATTCTAGTGGTCTGCATAATGCAACGATAACTCCGTTTCGATTTCGACCTACCGTAGCGATCTTCTGATTTGTCCTCCGTTGGGATATGTTGACACTGACGCCCTCTGTCGAGCTAATTCCGGTACCTCAGATTACTGAAGACTTGATGACAGCCTATCTCTGATGCAGTTCTTCTCTTCACGAGTGTACATAAAATTGTCCATATGGCTGTATTGGATGTGTTCTCAATATTTCCCATTCACTTTCCTTTACACCTTTTTTCAACACTGAATTTCGAATACACAGATGAAGTCATTTCCGTCAGACATTTTGGTTTTAGGCTAGACACATTTAATATAAATTTGATACAGCATAGAAAGACTGCGACGATCATACTGTTTGAATAGTAGAACTCAGCCAGTTTCAATCAGCGCCGACAATTGTTTGAAACTTCTAATATCAGTATGCTCTTTCAGTCTTGTTTTATTGTTCATCTGCAATTTTTTCTGTCTTTTAGAACAAAGATTTAAGGTTCTTTTTTGCGAACTGTGAACTGTTGTCTGGTTTGCATTTCTCCTTTTATTTTTCTATGGCTGAGTGCATTTACTCACCCTTGGGTGGATACTGACAAGAAAATCACAAGTAAAAAGGATTTTATTTATAACTTCGTTTAGTGTTTTTCTTATTTATTCTTTTTTACATGTTACAACTAATATTATGGATTTTGCTCTTTCGCCTCAGATGTATCAGACTGAATTTTAGGCATCCTAACTGAAGAAATCTGCCATAAAACACAAAGATAAGATAACTTTTTAGATTGCATCTAAGACAACGCTTCCGAAGACTTGAAATCAAAGAGGAGTTCATTCAGATGAGCATCCTTGAGAGGGTTCCGTTATGACCTAGCCTTAGATTGATTCTGGCATGATAAAAATATGCAGATTTCATACCCGTATTTCAGTCAGTCTAGCTGGCTAAAACAGGGAGCGGCTTCTGGAACTATCAAAGGAGAAACCAACACCACCAACGGGCCTGAAAATCGGATATTTTTACCATGGCTGGACTGCTGATCATTTGATCCCACGGGGGAACGAATTAGAGGTTGTTTAGGGTCGTGCAGAACAACAGAGTGGCCGTTCATCTTGAGTAATTCAGTTAGAATCGAAAAACCACAGGTGATCATGTGAATGATGCATTCATTTCTATGATGCCTTGTAGTAAAAACAGCATAAATCATTTTGATGACTGGTGGTTTCAACCAACGGGATATCAAACAGAGCAAAATGAAATATGGTCAATATTTATTACCCGTTATCAAGTTGGTCTGAAGTGCCGTTTCAAAAGGTCTAGGGAAGACACTGATGGCCTTTATTGTGAAATAAGAAAGACGGAATGGTGGACTAATTCGGGAACTTAAGGCTGACTTGTTCGCGAAGCTTACGACATGTGTTCTGTCTGAAAATGTCTTTGCTCACCCCAAATGTTTGGTTTAGTGCGCAGCCACTACAAAATACTCTTGTTTCTGGGTTTCGTTCACTGACCACGGTCACGGTATTTTCCTAATAGAAATGCTATCCGTCCTCTTCACAACGAATTTTCCGTATGCCTTTCACACACAAGTGCTGCTGGTTATTTCGTTTAAATTCATCTGGTTAAATTACATAGGACTTCTGGAAGAAAAGTAACCGAAATGTGAGCATCAAATATACAAAGAACCAATGCCGATACGTTTGTCGCAAAGTCTTTTTTTGGTTACGGTATCTATGGGCTGGACAGCGAAGTCATTCAAATCGAACGTTCGGTCACCGGTATTATGGCCACATGAGTAGGCCGTGCACCGCAGAATGTGCGGCACACGCGTTAAGCCAACAACGGATAGTGCGTCGTTTGGACAAGGTCAGTGTTACGCTATTTATGTTCAAGGTCATTCTTATCGAATTGGCCATAGAAACAATCACACTCAAACAGGCGAGATTATTCGTTATCCGCCATTTCCCCAGTAGTGAAGTAAAATAACCATCCACACACTACTCTTGAGTAGTTAAAGTCCATATTTCGCTAAAAATATGGGTGGGGATCAGAATCGTCGTGTTGCATGTAGTGTCGCCTTTTGAACACAGCGGAAGTTGTCGCGATCCGCCTTCACAATCACCCACTGTGAGACCAAGAACAATCTTTGGTTGCCCTTCGACTTCCCTAGCCGACACTCCGTACCAATGCAAACCCTAGACCACAAGACAATTATCACAACGCATTTATCTGTATTCTGGTTGTGCATGCAATGCCATGAATCCCAAACCCGCCCATATTTTTATCTGACTAATCCAATCCCTTCTAAAAAATCCTCCCTTATATATTGTGATGTAACGGCATGAAAACGGGCTTGTTCGCCAAATTTCGTTTTCTCAATTTGCTCAGTGGGAATTGTCAAGGTATTTATGCTAAACTTCGTACTATGCGTGCGTGCAATTTTACCTTACGGCAGCAAATCGCTGAAAAAGGACTTTCCCCACCAAGAATAATTCTTTTATTAACCACGCTCTTTAATTCGGCATCTGACCCCACAGAAGCTCATCTGCAGGTGTATGGAACTTCGACTACACTAGCCGGGTAGATGTAAAACGAAAAATCTCCATAAGAAGAATCGGTGTGGAGTAGGTCCCCAATGCAATTGCATAAAAATTTGTTAAAAAATTTTTTTTCAAAATGAAGGGCAAAGATGTAAATACCAATCGAAAAGTTTTCAATTTATACATTCTTTACTTGTGGCATGCGTGCACAGTGTTCAATTCACGTTGACGGCAGTCGTGTAACTGAACAGTTTGATTACATAGCGCCTCAATTCACCTCTGGACAACTGTTCACTCTATGTATGCCTCATTCGTTTGTAGTGTGGATCCTGGACATTTCTGTTGTGCTGTGTTGGGGAATAGAAAACAAAGGAGCCAGTATAAATACTAGGAGAGAAAAGCAAATGCAAACAAAGGCATTTATCAAACACGCCGCATTATCGGTGCGGGTGCTACAAGTGGCCTCATCCAATCAGTAAGTTCAAATGCAACGGAAGGAGATTTCGTTTTTTGACTTATCGGCTCAATAACGTGAGTAAACAAGTAAATCACAAAATTACGACTTACCTCCTCAGCTTACGATTAATTTCCCCGCTCCAGGAGGCTTGCGTATGCACTACCTGTTCGAATGGACTTCCGCTTCTAATACGAAGTTCCTGGACGGGGAATCGCATTCAAAAGAAACTCGCTTAAGTTTAAGTTGACAAAAACAAATAAATTCACCCTTTTGTCCCCTGAAATTAGACGATTTTATGTCGACCCTTTATAGTAGCTCCGATATGAGTTTCATCGGTGCCCCCGGGCACAGGGTCCGATGATAGAATCAGGTGCCTTCTCTATTTCCGGATGTTCGAAATGACTATTTGCGTGTATGTGCAATTGCGGTGCCTTGTAGAAAATCACACACTTCTGCGAGATATCGCAGACGCTTGAATTCGCTTCAAATGTGATTGCTTAGCATTGTGCAAAGTTTTGATGGCAAATCTCGTGTACTTGTTGCGTGCCTGCAAGGTTTTGTCTTACCATCCATCCCTAACGCTTATAGATCGACATATATGGGTAATGTTCTGGTTCACTCCAATCGGTAAATCGTCCGGTTCTCCTAGCGGAATAAATGTTTCCAGTGCGTCTGGGTTATTGTACGAATAGAATACTCGGTCATTCCGTTGCGAATAGGGTGATGCTGCAATCATAAACAGAACCAGTCTCAGCCGACCGAACGGTCATGAGAAGAGACTGATCTGAACTATCTTTGCCACTGAAAGCACAGGTAACAGAATCACCGGGCTACCCATTTACCTTAAAAATGGGCAAACCTTGTAAAAACAACCGTCTGTTAAAACAGTTTGTTGACTGACTCAAAATTACACTTTTTCGTCTCCCAGCTAGACAGAACTTAGAAAATTTTAGACTGTTTTATTTGGGAAACGTTGCAATTGTGACTGGAAAGACTCACTTTTTGATTTTCTATTGTAGGGCTATTAACTTTCGGATTATTGTATGAAACAACTCGTGGGGATGTTGGTGGTCTTCGACTGGTTGTGGTGCTAACTGTCAGAAAAATGAGCAAAATAGAGAATTTTTGCTGATCAACTGGTTGGTCATTCTTAAAACGGAAAAATCATCATGGAAATTCCCTAAACCTGGTCGTCCGTGTGTTAACCAGATACTTTTCTCGTCATCTTTCAGCAGGAATTCGACTGACATTTACCAAATGCTGTTGACCGAAAGCCAAAGCTATGAGTAAGCTGTGGCCTTCATCAGTGCAAGGCGATTGAATTTTAGTCGACATTATGCATGAGACTGCTAGTGTTGCCTTATTGGCTCTCGGTGTTTGCGCGATGATGGACCGTTCTAGACAAATGGCAACCAGTAAGCAGTCTTTGATGCAGTCTGATCTCGTTAGACAGTGACTGCAAGGCCAGATCCGGACCACGTTATTTCCTAGGAGACCAAGTGCCAGATGACGCAGTGGCGTGATTGGAAGGCAAGGATACGAATATGCAAACTGAGCACGTCATATCGTTAGTTTTGCTGGCTAGCAAGGTTCAGCAGTCCCGATTCGAAAACAGACGACTCGAAATTTGTCAGGAAAAATTCATCATATGAACAATCAGAGCAGACGGACAACAGGTGTATACTTTCTTTGATCTGTAGTACCCGGTAGCAATTCGTTCAATTTTTCCGCACTTTTCCACATAACTCAGCTCTAATGACATCTAGTAGGATTTCTATTAACCTCTGCCAATGCGTATCCAGATAAAATGGATTTTAAGGTGAACATTTTGTACGAAGTTTGACAGAATCCCTGAGAGTGAAAGTAAAATCCGTCGAAAAATCCCCATGGGAAGAGAGTGCTGCGAAGAAATCACATACATCACCAGAGAAAGATAAATGTACTTATTGCTAAACCCAGTGCCTCTACTCGTGCAAAAGTGAGCACGAACGCCCAAAGGCTGAGGTTTGGGACTCATATTCAGTGGTCCCCTAGGTTGAACTGACAGTTATTCTAAGCCAGCAAAGTGAAGGTTGTTACATTTCAACATCCACTGGATGACGGTGTAACAACCCGTCTGTTGCCGTGGTTGTTTACGAATTGTTATCCGCGATTTGAGTCGATCGCCCTCAGTTTAGATCTGCTTATGAGGCTTTTGGACGCAATCACTCGTCACCTAGCCCCTACCTTCCATACCCACTTGACCCGGGCGACTAAATGACATACACTCAACCCCGCGTACTTTGGGTCAGGCCAAAAGGCTCGATCTCGATGGATCCCCTTTTTGTTCCACCAATTTCCAGCTGTGCACATTTAGATTATTTCGCTAGTGCTTACACTAGTAGCAAAGCTTTTTGTTCTCTTTTCGTCTCGGGTTCCATTGGCATCGGCTTTGTTCTGTGGCTTGTTCATTCGGTGTCGTCCTCGCTCATGTTGGCAAGTTAGAATTTCACATTAAAGTCTGATTTTCGATAGTTTCCACAACATCTCACAAATAGTACAGAAGAATCATGATGTCACAAGGAAGTACGCAAGGAAAGTTCAACGTAAGCATCATCTTCTATTTATGCATCTTTTATGAAACTTCAAATCAAGTACAATACTGTGTTACCGACAGTCACTAAACACTCACGCACAATCATACCAAATTACCTTGAGTCAAACTACTTGTGGAGGTATTTCGGGAATTTTGAATAAAGGCTGGAAAAGAAGGCACATGATCTTTTTATCAATTTTGACATAATTTCATGCCTAAAAAGTGATAGTTAAATTTCCGAGGTTTAGTTCATCAGAATCCCTATAAACGGTGAAACAAGTAGACCTCTGTACCTTTTGACAGCCAGTGAACAATGTACCGACACATCCGGTTTTGTAAGTTCAATTTGTAAATCATGACAAATATGGAAATAATAAACTTGTGAAAAGTCTCTGAACTCGGTGGGACTCGTGCCAACCGGGGCGCCATTCACACATCTCTATTGCATGTACTCTACGAGCTAAGGCACAAGGCCATGTCGAACGGTGGCATTCAGCACAATGAACTTGTGGCATAAGTTCTTACCCTGCCGAGTTTGAAGACTTTTTACAGTTGAGTCAATTCTATATCCAACTTTGATCAATTCGAATAGTGGGTCAAACCTCTCAGGACTTAGGTTGGTCGCATGACTGATATGTTCGCGTGCCACCACGGGAATCGACGTTCTCACTGAGACAAAAATTGTTCTCGCTTAGTGATAATTCCAATGTGACTATTGTTAATTTTTACTCACCAGGGCCAGCTGATACCTTCACTATGTTGGCAGGTTTGACTGTGGCTGTCAAAAAGTTGTCAACAGCCAATGATTTTCTGTCCTAAACGAGGATGGAGAGGAGAGAAGTAAGAACTAGGCTTAGGAGAGTTCAGAATCTACGCTGTACAAAGAAACGTAGCGTCTTCGATAACTTACTTCTTTGGTTGCAGTCTTGACGTTCTCAAGTATCACTTCCCGCATTCCTAGGTTATTCACTAAGCGACACGGGGAAAAAGGAAGTCGAGTAAATAACGAGAATGTAAATAATAGGTTTAAACGTGTTTTTTGCTTATTACACGAAGAATGTTCGACATTCGACATATGGCTCATTTCCAATTCTAGGCTGCACTGCGATCCGCGCCGACAGGATCTTTCCGGAAGTCATAAAGTTCCAGACGGCAGCCGAAAGAAACAGCGACTTCTCTCAAGTCCGAATTTAAAGATTTATTGGATTTTTGGTAGACAACCGTTCACTTATGAGCAAAAATAATAATGTAATATGATGCTTAGGCTTTTCCAAAAACTGGGGCATAAAGGTCAACTGACTTTTCGACTTTCGCAATTTCAGAGTTGGTATTTAAAAGTCACGTGGTCTTTCGGGTAACACTGTGATTTTTGATTCAACTGCATGCTTTAGTTTATAAGGAGGTCCAGCATCGGAGGGTATTTTCCGATATTATATCCTGCTTCATTCAACGAACTGCCCAAGTTAATTGTGTGAAATTCGCATAGTTGCTTACATTACCATGTACAAGTTAACCAAAATGTATCACGGACGTGAAAAACAAGACATTCTGGCTCCGGTCATTACGTGTCACTCGTTTCGACATCCTTGTAATCTGCCTGACGCGTATCCATCTTATTGATACTTTAGTGAGCCGAGAGGCACTAGAAATATTCCACTCCTTTGTTTCCCTAATCGACAAAAAGGGAGCTTTATTGATTAGTCGTTTTGGAGTTTTTTGGATGGCAAGTTTCAAGGATTGCGTCACTTCTAAACGCAGAAATTTAGGAAGCCTGAAATATCTTGATAACAGATTCGCCCTTTTCCGGATTACTTAGCAGACAGACAAAATAAAATAAAAACTCAGGGAAATGTATAATTAACAGAAAAAATTGCCTTAAAACTCTATGAAATTTGTGACAAAAAGTGAAATCTCCAGCAGCCACGTGACGGATACAAGCATCGACCCTGACAGAGATTCACAACAATTGGTTTGCCTTAATATGGGAGAAAAATGCGTGTTCAGGGTTATGCATGAAAGTTCTGTGGCTGGGAGACTTATAGGCAGCCGGCGTTGATGACTGCTAACAACATCGACGTTTTTGGCAAATTATCCGCTGTAAACAGCTCTCCCTAGACATTCCGAGGACGAATGCAAGCATGTGCCATACTCCGTTCAATTCAAAAAGATTTACACAAAACAAAGAGGAAACCTGGGTTTGCAGGCTAAATTCTTGTAAGCCAGAAACACATGGTTATCTCCGCTATTTCACCTGGGTTTCTGCAGTTGGTGGCACTGCAAAGAAGTAGAATGGAAATCGAACTAATTTTTCGTAAATTACACGTTCTTGCATCGTTATGAAGTGAGAATAACCCAAATCGACGCACATATTTGTGCGTGTGTGTTTGTGTTCAGAGAAAAACAACTACCAGCACAGTTTTCGAGAAAAATTTACAATTTCTCCCGAGGGAACACCGACGAAATGTGACACACCGGTCAATGGGAATTACATGTCTTAATATTTCGAAGCCTGTCCATGTTTCCCGATTTAAGAATCACATCTCGGGCAGGCAAGTGATGTTTAATAACAGCAGTACTGACACCAATGAAGCCGATTGATGGTCTTCCGCGCAAACAGTAGGAACATTTTTACCGTCGAATGGTGAGAAAATGTTTATGTAATTGAAGGTGAGACAACGAATTCTAGTCGTTGAATGTCTCGTTAGCCAATAGGGCCTACGGAGCTTGAACTCCTTCAACCTCTTGGTCGTACACCATATGACTGCGTTGTTTTTGTGGGCACCCTGCATCCGAGAATTTGTAATTTACACTGAGATGCACGGGAAATCATTCTATTCGCAAAATTAAAGTACTCACACAACCTAGTGTTTGTCCCGAACTTGTGTGCCATTTTCTCTCTTGTGATTGGCTCTCCTTGGTAAAAGTGTCACAGTAACTTCCTTTCTAGATGTATCATCATTCAGCCACCTTTCGTCGCTCACTTAAAATCATGTTTTCTCCCTGTTGGCCTGTGAACAGTTGAAGTTGTGTTTCGATTTGACCATCAGGTGTTTCATCCCAACGTGGTACGCGTGATATTCTTCTTATTTTCGTCCTGTAATCGATCGAAGGCAATTTGGTAACTGCCCCGTACTAGATATCCCACCATTAGATACAGAACTGTTTTACTTTTTAAGAAACTTCCTGAGACCATCAAGGTTCCCAGTGTAATGAATCCAAGACGTATGCGTCACACCGTTTTTCGGTTCGAAAAGGCAAGTCTGTTGCACGAAATCGGTAGGAATGAATACCTGAAATGTATTGTTCTGTATGCGATTTTATTTTACTTCACAATCTACAGATTTTCCGTTTATCTGGACTTAAAATAATTTCGGGCAAATAAGGTGACTCTCAAAACAGAACACTGAAAAGGCGTGCGTAAACACGGCAAAATTCAAGGCGTCGGTTTGCACGTGAACCTCTCATTCGGTACGAATGTATGCATGGAATGGAGTTCGTTGATGACTCGCGGACGGCCGGTGGGTCACCGAGGCACGGCCAGAAGCGTGAGGCGAAAAACGAGAATAACCTGACCACTAAGTATCAGCTAGTGAAAGTCAAGGAATATCAAAAGGTACGGACAATGAGGACGAACTGAAATGAACACGCAGATCAGAGATCGGCCATCACCAGCTGACAATCGTATTCGACTGCCTGAGCCAATGCACGTCGATGTCACAAGCAATAAGCATGGATGTTTAATTATTGCTTTATTCTATTCTAGGTCATCAACTACTTGAAGTTGAGCTAGAAAAATCGGCATACAAAAGTAGCAATGAGTAGAAGCAATTTAGCCTGATGACTGCTGATTTCAGATTGACTGCAGAATCACAAAAGCATCACTACGCATTATCATTATCATTTGGCATTCTTATCCGAGTAATCAATGTAATCAATTGGCATAAGGATCTAAATCATCTCGAAGATATATCAGAATCCACTGACAACAAAAAATTCCTATACAAGTGACGAATAACCTTAGTAAACAGGCTGACTGTGAAGTCTTTTCTCACAAGTCAAAGTGAAAAGCTACCTCAGAATGTGTCTGTCATCCTCGATGAATCACCAGTTGTGAGAACCAGATTTATCTAATCTACCTACACAAAATCAATGGATTTCTTCAGAAACACTCACACGTTTTTGATGTTTACAGACACATTCAACAAAAAACTAATGATAATACAAGTGTGATTGACAATATCACTGATCGAGTTTTCCATCGGGAAATAAATTATCAAAATACATCCGTCTTTACTATTGCGTTATTCTATTATTCCATTAGGTTTCTTGTGCTCTTATACGTGGAAGATCTTGGGAGAAGTCAAGCAAAAGCAAAGAATGATGTTTAAGTAATGTGACTGTAAAAATTGTCGACTACATAGAGATTCGAATTAATGCACTAGATTTCATTCACGCTGTGCCAGTTATGTTACTAGGTTACAACGAAAAGCATTGGACATGTTGACTATCTCATCCATATTACATGCTCACAAGGAAGCCAATACAATAAACCTTCATATCTCGACTGCTTGCAACAGCACTCTTCAGTGAATCGAACAGCAGACTTGATAAGAACAGGAAACCCTCGGGCTCGATGGGATTCTATTCCACGCATGAACTTAGACCACGCATTTGTGCCGTATGCTGTCTGCCAGCTGAGCTACGAAGCCATAGCGAAGACTATTACGCTATTTCATCCATTGGTCAGTGGCCACCCTTGCGTTGGAATCCTCCTGAAACCGGCTTTTTCTACTGAGATTAGTTCTACCTTCATCCGATTTGTCAAACAGAACTGCGGAATCTACGAGTGTTTATCGGTTGAATTTAATGGAATAACCGGTAATGACATGAAAGTCTAGGTAATGAATAAGAAAACGATTGGATATCCATCAGTTACCTTTTCCAGCCACGATTGAGCTACTGTGTTTGCTGCAGAGTACCATACCTTTTACCATGTGCATTGTATCTACGCTATGGAGTAAATAAAGCAAACAGGCAGGATATTTTAGTTGAATTTCATTCAGTGATAGTCAGAATTTGGTATGGAGTACAGTGTATATAGACGTTATCAATTCCCGCCTGACTCAGTACCTATCAGCAAAACGTGGGACGAAGAATTTAGAGGGTGGTAGATACCGATGATGGACAACTAGAATCTTCCGATTTAAATCATAATCAATATTAAGTAGATGACCAATAAATTTATTTCCGCTTTCAAAATATCTATGAAATTGAACCGCTGTTCATTTTTCATCTGGTCTTCTAATACGGAAATAGTACGGGTGTGAAGAAATGTTTGACCGTCATCGATTTCTGGCAGTAGCATACCTAAACTAGTCATACATTCATGAATTGGCAGCGTTTTAATCCCTGACAATATTTCGCACATTTAGATTTCCTTAATAACTTCATGAGACCAGAAACCAGCACTATCACAAAATAGCCTGAGTTCAGCTACTTAGCGCGGCCTTCTTAAAGTTGTACAACCGTCTACGTGAAATTCCGGATAGAACAATGATCAATATTTAGACAACGAAATTGATTGGCTAGGCAAAATCAAAGATTATCAGGTGTTCACAATTTGCCCAGAAAAAAGAGTTAAGGGTTGCATTTATTGATAGGGGAACACGGTGCCAAACCTAACAGGAAACTGCCAGGATATTGATAATGCCTAACTGTTCGCGGAAGTCAAGAGGGTAAAGTCATATGCTGGAGCGTAAATTTTGAACCAACTCAAAACAAGAATTCCTGATTGTAAACAGCAGAAAGATTTGATGGTGGTTATAATTTTTGAGGCTTTAACAAGTCGACGTTATGAACCCTACCTCTGTAAATCTTTGTAATGTACATATGCTCTTGGTTACTGTCCTTTAACAGGTAACTGTACATTCTCATCTGGAAGTAGATGTGAATTTACCCATTGACGATTAATCTGTAGACTTCCCACATACCTGAAGTGCACATGAGCCCAAGTATTCCCATTAGGATTCGTATCTAAGATGCATGCTGAAACTGCTGTTGGTGCGAAAAACAAACGAAGTCGAATAAAAGCGATTAGATTCTCCTAGCTCCCACTGGCTCCACACAGCACATGTGCCATTCGGTTGGGGATTGATGCATGAAATTCCCATTAGTTCGAACTTCACCATTATTTGATACATTTTAGTAGTAGGGGACTGAATTTTTTCACGAAATAATTCACCATTATTATCAGTAAGGTAAAAACAGCATAGGTTAACCTCAGGCGTCATCGTGATAAGATCCTTACTGCAACTAAACGATGACGTCATCAACGAACAAAAAGTTGTCACCAGTAAAACCCTTAGTGATAATGCAAACTTGAGTGCCAATTTCCAGATGTTCTTAAACTCAGTCAACAGAACTTGGTGTCACTCTGTCGTTTACTTAAACAACACTGGAATGCAATCACTTACGTGAGTGGTTGATCACACATTTCACATCGAATACATGTGTCGTGATATATGCGACTCTTGTGTCTGAGCTTGACGGCTGGATAAACCGTTTTGCCGCAGACAAAGCAATGATGCTCTGATCCGATTTTGGACTAAAGGGAACGACATAGATTGGCGTGAATTCAGTGACATGGTAATGTATAGATTTAATAAAAACTAACTACCTTTGAACAAAAGGCTGTGCCCACAGGATTCCCATCGTTCATTCTTCTCAAATCTGACGTAATGATGTCAGTCTTAATTTCACTTGAAAAATGAAGTTTGAATACGGGGTTCTAACAACAGTAAATAAGCATACGATAGGCTCGGGGAGTGAGTAGTGCGGTTTTCCGGGGACACGGGACGGATGCTATATTGTCTGCTCGCTGCCAGATCAGGAAAATTAGTGAATTGTGCGAGGAATGGCAGGAGTTTAAAAACCTGTATATTTCCATTTTGACTACTAACACAAATTCCAGTAGGCACTAAGGCCCATCAAAAAATAGCGGTACTCGAAGCCATTTTGTTATCCATCGTATGTGGAACCAGAAAGTTTGACAACCCATTCTTACACTGTGACCCCACTTGATTCATCAGAGGAATAATAGGGTGAAGAATACGTTTAAGGGCCACAGCAGTGACCGGTCAAAAAATTTCTATCTTTCATCCACGTACATTCAACTAAAATAAAAGTCTAAACCGCTGGCCATGTTGATATGTTCTTCGGGTAGACATTGAACAACCGTCATGAATCCTTAATAAGCCCACCAGTTATAACACACTGAATGATTTCAAATAAACTGTAGAGCTAGAATAACTCAAGAAATATGCAAGTGTTGACAGAGTGGGAGGATTCCGGTCACAAATGCCTGACGGAATGCAAAACTACAAAACCAGCTGTGTGCTTACGTGAAAAATTTGACCTCCTGTCAGTACCCATGAGAGGTTTTCCAGGGAGCACAACCTCAACACCCAATAACAGAATAGAATCTGCCTATCCAGTTAATTCGTTTCTACTGGCTTTGGGTTTTTCGCTAATTGGTTGCTGCATGCATGATGGGGCACATAATCTTGGATTTCGATCCAACATTACCTCAAATTTTACGCCCACTTTGGTCTACGTTTGTACTTGAACGTAACGGTGGATGTAGGCAAAGCTATGACAGATCTATTTTTGCGTAGCATAATAGGGGAGACGCAGCCACACGCATTCGGCGACCAGAAAATGGGCAAAAAGGTTATTATTTCCAAGGTTATTATTTCTACACAACTTACTCGAAAGTGCTAATCCACATGTTAATGTTCTTTTCGCTGCAGTACCTTGGATTCGGAAGCGTGTTCCTTTGCTTACTTTTGGATTTTGTTATCATTAGTAAGCTTCACGTACGGATAGTTGAGCAAAATTTTTACGTACGCATGCTACCGGTTTCACGATTATTGCCGCCTGTCAGGCATACGTTCCCTGAACTCCTCTGTCCAACCATCCTCATATTTGTGCATTTCCTTGCTGGTTTCTTAATTGAATCTCATTTGAATTGTTAAGAGAGTGAATGAATGATAATTTCATTTAAGAATAACAAGGTGCAGTTATTCCTTGTTCAGGCAAGGCTAACCTTCGGATAGAAGTGTGCTGATCGGACGGCAGAGCACCGGTGTGCATACCTGACGAACGGCAGTAACCGCGAAACACGTCGTGTGATTCCGAGGAAATTATGTTTATCCACTCAAATGCTAAACATACTGCTGACATTAAAAGCTCATACTTTTGGACCTCATATCCTCTTTCTGACGGTGAGCCTTGTCTGACCGACGGAAAGATTCCGATAAATCAACGTGTGATTCTAAATTTACGTTATCATTCACTGACACCCTCGATGGCTCAGAAGAGATCTTAACGGGCTCTCCAATGATCTGACCGATTTAAATAATACAGAAATACTGGAAGGGTGCTGGCCTTAATTTGTTCGATTTTCTCACAAAAGGCTGGCCAGTAGTCCAATTGGGATTTTTTTAAAGTTATTTAAATTTAAGCTATCCAGTAACTTGAAAAAGAATTTATTACGTGTGACGTAATACGAAAAACTCTCCGGGTTGATTTAATGTTATTACAGGTAGCGCGACTCTCGAAGCACATGCTGATTAGTAGATACATTTTTTTGTCATTCCGCATCAGCACTATGTCAAAATTATTGCGAACCATGAACGGACCAGCCTTGTTCCCTTATGTCTGAAGTGAGCACATATTTGGCTAGGTTTGCGTCTTATTTTACAATTTGCGCGCCAGTCTAATATTGCCAAATCATGTGAAAGAAAGGTATAAGTTCGCATTCTTCGGGGAATTTTCCACAAAACACCGAATAACTGTGACACAGTTTCGAGAATAATTTGGGTTCGTCCTGAACGATCGTCTCAAGCAAGGGATAAAACGGAATGAAGATACAATTAGCTGCAAAACTGACAACTTGTTAGCTGCCGTTGAGCGAGCAGTTGCGAGCTTTCGGTTGGCGTAGTTCATTTTTAAGTATTGCTTTATTTTCGCTCTCGTGGATTTTATCAGAGTAAATTGGTGGATTACAAGAAGTTCTCCCATTTTCTTTCGTCCAGCCAAATAAATCCAAATCTGCCAATGTAGGGAAGCAAGTTATCCGGGGAAATTATATTATATTATATGTATACATATGTATCCATAAGCAGTCTGTAACTGATTAAGGGTAAATATCAGCGGGTGGCAAGCAAACGATTGCTTGAGTTTCAAACACGAAGGCTTCAGGTTCAGACTCATTCTTCACTGGTCTTTTTATAATTTAGCAGCAATTTAGTGGCATGAAAGGCAACTATAAATTTAGCATACTTCTTACGAAATAGATTTAGGGACTTCGGATACTGTAACTATCTTTAGGTTCATTTAGACAACTTGATATCTTGGATACAGATGGTCCACGTGCTGGGGTGCTGAGGTACTGGCGAATGTCGAAGACCTCTGATCACAACCTGCGGCTACGGATTTTAACTTTTGACTCGCAACGTCGAAATCTCACCATTTACAAACACAGTCTCGAAATTCCCGGTGGTAAAATGGTAATGAGCATGAAGACTGGTTCGAATGAACTAACATGCACAGAGTATCTTGGGACATCACGGTGCGTTCACCCGCCCATACGGGGCAGCTAATATAAGCAAAATTAGTCGAGGAAAACTGAGGGGCGGTTGGCGTGAATGACGAGATTTTGTGACGAAAACTCAGGATAAAAGTTGCTTGAAAATCACGGATATTTACCTTTTTACTCCGCTCTCTATCTGAGTAGAATGGACACATTGGGTGTAATGCTTAATTGAACTGGAATTGTCTTTTCCCAGTAATTTTAAGTGGTTGGATTCATTAACTCCTCCAGTGATACCGTTAAAATCATGCGACTACTGGTTATGGTGTTCGCGGTCAGAGATTTGCAATCCCTCCTATCAATGACAGACGATTTATCAGGATTCTGCGGTTCCTAACTTTAGATGTCATGGTTCGGATAGTAATTTCTTCTCCATACGTCTCTGCATAAGGTTCGGTGTTCACGGTCTTAGAACATTAAGTTTACGCTATCTCTTCCCGGGACCCTGCATACTGGCAAAGCAGATCGGTACGTTGCCGATCATGTGCCGCCAATCACCTTCTGGTCCAGCTCAACTGTAGAGAAAAATATCTAACAAGAGAATCTCCACAGACTGTCGTGGAACGTCTCCACGCAAGCGATCATCTAGTCAGTCTAACTTTGTCGTTCAAAATGCGATTGCACCATTGGAATGTGCAGCTGCTTGTGTTTATCGAAGTCAGTCTGCTTTATGTTACAAAACCCACTTTATATGCACGAAAACAAGTATTGGAAACTGTTTGCTTTTCCTGGTATTGATCATTTGTTTTCGAACTCTTTGGTCACGTGCTATTCACAAGACTTGCATCCGGGTGTTCATCATATTCCGTGTGCATTTTTTAAATGATGTGCTCAACTTAGGAGATCAACAAATGGCCAAAAAGCTAAACATTTATCTTCCCTTCTTAAATATCAATAAATAAATTCTAACTTTTGTAAAATCGAAAATGCTAGTATGGTTTCAAAACATCAATACAGAGAATCGCAAATTAACGCACAAAAACTCACCAGATTTTTCATTGAGTTGTGGCGAGACTGAAAATGTGTAATTCGTTTCATTGGTGGTGTTTGGCTGTTCTTAGCATAAACCGATCGTCCTAGGTAGGGAAACCGGGATAAAGTAGCACAGCTTTAGAACATCCCTACTGATCTCTGTTTCCGTGATTCATATTTTGAAGTGTCTTAATAGGATGATCGTACATTTAATCTGAGTGATAAAACTTCTTTATTTGTTCCAAATTCAGTCCTAACTTACTCCGTTTTTTAGTCTGTTAGAATTTCAAGATAGCAATAAATAAGTAGTCCTTATAGGACAAAAAATTGTGAGGAAAACCTTCGTGCTTTCACCTAATTCAGGACAGTGTATACTTGGATCGATTTTAGAAAAAATTGCCCCAGTAAAAGCTATGTTTTTGGACATCTACCGCCTTTCATTCCACAAATTCTGTTAAACGGACCGGAACTTATCTCATTTCATGAAAGCTACCTCAGATACATCTAAGTTATCGTTCTCTCGGTATTGCCGATAGAAATCGTGCATTCTTCATTTTTTTACGGCTTCCCAAATCACATAGTCAACTCTCTTTTGCTTTGCTCTTGTTCGACAGAACCACTGGGTCAAAAGTGTTACAATTCGAAAACGTAGGTGATAGACAGTCTGATCTGTACACTTATCGAATACAATTATTTGGAGATCGTAAGTGAATATGTAAGCCAGTACTTCTTAACTAACAAATCAAATATTTTGGCTCGTCCTGCTTGAAACCCTACCAAAACTGTCTAGGGATAATGATGAGAAGAACAGAGGATTTTCGGTTTATGATTTATCGTTTTACCTTGTATTATCACTTAAAGAGGGCCAGACCAAGTGCTGGAGTATTGGTGGAGTAAACCAAAAGTTGTCGCACATCATGATGGAAATCTCTATGGTCTTTTTAAGATACCAGTATGAGAGTGAATGTAGTAAGATCATCAATTCACATCACTTATCGGTTTGGCACCATTGTCCAGTCAAAACACCACAGTGTGCTAACTGAACATAAATTAGTTTTGAGCAATGCTTAATCTGAAACCAGTGAGCAGTACCCGTTGCTGTTAACGTGGAATTGCACAGTTCGACTAAGGGTTCATAGCCGTATGGGATCCCACGAGGTTTTCACCTCACTGATTGTAGTTCGCGGTTTTCCAATTACATCAGGTTGCTGTTCGGGAACTTCATACCGTGAATACAGATAGAATGATAGGGTAGATCGTCTAAGGTTAATTGGTTAAATCCAAGAGACAAAATTTTTCGTACAAGAAATCAACGATTCAACAAGGTTTGGGTCATGAAGACAACAAATATTCCTAACAACATCAAATTCTTCACAAAACATTCATTGTTCTTGGAATCGCTTTGACTCGCGCAACATTTAAATTTGAAAGCCATAAGAGATGCAAATGTGGGAATACACTGAGACCAATTTGACCATTCATTGAGCATTTGAATGCAATCGTTCTAGTTGCATTTTCATTGGTGGGAGATGTTCATAAATTCGTGAGTATCATCATTTTTGTCACATCGAACTCAATCGCGGAAACGGAAATACAGGTAAAGGTATCACCGTCAGATTCGCAGTATTGTTAATAGCAAACTAAGACGTTTGCTAATATTTATCCGTTAGTAGTCGGTCTATTCTATCTCCAGTTCCCACTAACTCTGGAGTGGGCTATCAAATTAGGAAGATCTGCCATCGATTTTACTCAGCTACATCAGTTTCTTGCGATCAGCAGTAAGCAGCGGAATACAGTTCACACTAATTCAGCTCGGCCACAATAACAAACCTTTTTGGCGTGGCATTTTTGCACATTTTGTCGATTGGCCAAGTCATTCTTATCTCGTCCCATTTTTGTTGACTGTTAATCGCGATAGTGGATACGACTATTCACCATCCGCTATGCTTACGTAGTGCAACTATTAATGCCAGACAGCAATTCTAATGACCCTCAATTCTAATTCGGATGCTAGTGGGTTGAAATCACCGTCATATATTCTGTTGATGAGGAAACCTCAATCTGGTATTTACTAATTGAGATCAAAAAAGCGAAACCGAGAATGTATGGAACAATGAGATGAAGAAAGAAGTACTTTAAATGCTGTCAGAAAGCAAAATCCAACTCCCGGGGGCTATTCAGTGAGTACCTCTTCGTATCTGAGTTTGCGCCATCTGCACGGCATGCTTGATCAGTGTTTTTAACATATGGGGGAAATGTTCGCCTTACGCATTTTTGCTTCCTACGGGGATATCCTGTTCGGAAATTAAGGTTGAACCCTTCAAACGGGCGTAAAGGCTTGTTCATCGATTCTCCAATCAGTTATGTTCACTGATTCAACAGCTAACGAATTTAAGACTGTCGATAGAACTCGACTGCAATCCCTACTCACAAAAGACCGTTGAATGTTGCGCTCAGCTGAATTTGGATCACTCGTCTTGAAGGATGCGAGAGGTCAGCTCTAAGACGAGTGAAACAAACTTTAGTCTCGGATGCCACTCCGTCGTCACGCTGCATCCGCAAAGTTCTCGCTGCCCTGGTACAATCATTGGGGTCATCCCTCGAACAGATAAGTTACTTGTACTTTCCTTAAAACATGGTGTGCCAAGATAATGAAAGTGATTAGAAATGATGTGCCTCTCTAAGATTCCACGTTTTATTGCTGATCTCGGTCGACTTTCTTGGTTGACGGTTTCCACTCCCAACCACGAACACTTCACTTCTTATAACGACAACAAAGCATCCCCCATTTTATATTCTTTGATTCTCGTGTTATGACAAGTACGTCGCATGACTGTGCACTTCTCATAGTTGCTCAGTCCTAGACATAAGAAAAGAATACATTGGGAGAATACTTCAACTAACTCTGTTTAAATATTTGGTGCTTTGAGGTAGCAACCTAAACCAAAACACGGCGGCGTCATGGTAGAGCTTACTACACGACACAGAGAGTGGGGAAAACGGGAATCGTGGCACTGCAACTTGAAGTCGTACAAAACCATATAGGGCTTCATTAGTTCCAGTGAAATAACCAGCTAGGTACCAGCGAATTGTAATCCCCGCAAGAGTGACCGGTGAATCTGATACTCCAACCTCGCACCTTTTGGGGGTTATAATCGATTAATCCGCTTGACGATTACCATTCGGATGCTTTTCGAGTTGTCAAACTGTCATCAAGCATGGTTAGTCGTCCAACCCTTTGATTCCGCATTCTTAAAAGTAAGTTTTCGGTAGCAGATATGGCTGCTTTTACGTTTAATGTTATTTGGGTTTGCCCTTTCTTTATCATGTGGGGCACTACTGCCGTCGGCCCAGGTGACCTATTGTACAAATAGTAGGCAACAGAACTGATCCAGTTTGATGAAAGTAGACAAATTAGACCGAATGTTAGTAAGCACTAACACGCTGGAGAACACCTGCAGTCCAATGTGGAACGGAGAAATCGGAAATCTGTTCAACATTTCGCATTTAAAACAGCCATATGAACCCTCTTGTAATCTGCACAATAATGATGTCGACTGGGACGTGAATTAGGACCGTGGAGTCCTGCATCCCGCTGATTGGATTGGGATTACCTATCACTCTTCGTTACTTAACTGCCTGTTCCTTGTCATTTAGCTGTTCCGCATAGCTCATGTTTACTGCTAACTCTACTTAGCGGATCCTTTAGCTGGGCCGAGCCGATCTACTCGTCCGAATTTTTGAACTTCCCGCATCCCATTACACTAACGACCGTTTATCTTCGTTGGTTACTTTGAATACCCTGTGGTTCGAGCACTTTAAGCAATAGATTTGATCGCTCTTCTCGCATTACTGCCATCGATTTAGGGTTTGCGTAATATTTATGTCATGTCCATGGCCGATTCAAACACGGGCCCTAAACTGAACTGTTCTGGTACTTAAAAATCTCTCAGGTTTCCTCAGTTTTATGTATTATTACTATGATCAATTGATAAAGAACCTCAATGGTGCACGGTCGGACTGTTGAAATTCTTCATATTGTCGCGCACGTACTAAAAAGTATTCATCATTTCGGGCAACACCATTCATTTTGTTTTCTAATTCCTACCTCTTGTGCATAGGGTTATTCTTCCGTTTTTACCGGTCAGCTATCACGATATTTAGTGCTTTATTTTAATTTCGTTAAGGTGTGACCCGACAGAAGCTTAGTAACTTTGCCTACTCCTCTCACCACATCCAGTCCACATGCTTCCAGAAATCGGATTGGAGTCTTGGCAACATGTTCCCTACCTCTTCATTACAATAACACCCACGCACGTGCCTGGTTGTATAAAAACCCGACAACCTTTTAGCTAACAAAATTCTTTGGATAACCCGATTTGTGGGCTAATTCAAATAAGCAAATATTTACACTTTATTTGATTGTATCTGTCCTATGCATGGTGAACTCACTTTAGTGTTCAGGAATTCGTTTGAAATATAAACGCAGCTGTACCGAATTTGGATTCGGCGCGTTCATCTCCTCGGGCGGAAGATGCATCGGTTCCGGGTTACTTCACTCCTAGTCAGCAACCTGAGAGGACTACTAGCTGTCAAATTTGATCAGTTGGCTTCAAGTGGCAACGAGAAGCACTTTAAAACATCACAAATGTTCACCACTTAGACACTAAAATGCAGTCCAAGTCGGACAGGCAGCCGTTTGGAAGTGTGTGAGAAAATGCATCCAACCGTAAGCTTGAGCGGAACAAAATATGAAAAAGGACTAACCCGACTCCGTGTGGTTGTTCATTGTGCGCTCGATCACGATAAAACTATTTCGACTGCCGATTTCTGCAAATTTGAAACAACAAAGTCTCAGGCAGAAAAGTAGTAAAACTTTTCGTCGGTTAACATTGGTCGCTTCTTGATATAAAATTGCATAACTCTGCTTCTGAGTGGCACTATACGATAACTACCTTTAGTCACTGCCTGACAAACGCAAATGAGTAACCGCAATGACACTGGTAAATCAGGAACTGACTGGGGATGACGAAAATTCTTACCACAGTGGACGACCACTTTCGCGGTCCCAGGGTCGAGTCCTGTCGTTTGCAGTCAATTCCCCAACGAAAAGGTTTCTAACGACTGCAGCTGTCTTCCGGGAATACTAAAAACTTGCTTTCTGGTATGTGAATCATTCGAAAATACTATTGTTACACTACTAATACCTCTGTTACGATATCGCTTAGGTGAACGCCATTAATAATAAGGTGTATAATAATAATTACACTTATGATACTAGAAATCATTCAAGGCGATAAAGATTGCTTCCGTAGGGTTTTGTGGATATAAGTGAGTGTCATATGTTTTCTAACAATTAGGTCATCTTTGGGAACAATATTCTTAACAAATCAAGGTTGCATAATTTCAGCCTCTTCTCCAAACTATTTTTTCTCTGCGGAATAAATTTTTCCACCAAGACACCGGTATTTCCCAATTACGGACTTATACAAACCGTTTCCCGAGTGATTGCATATTTCGTGACGTTTTGCGTCACTGAAAAGAGATTGAAATTACTAATATTATTCGATTGTAAAATTTGCCTCGAGAAAGTTTACGCACGGTAGTCGAAACGTTGACACATTACATTTACCAACATCGCTGTTATTACCATTATGTCATTCACACTTACTACCATTATTGTTTTTACTGTCCCTATTATTTAGCTAATAATTGGAACCACATGAATGTGGACAAGCGTTCCCAAATTAAAGCAGCACATGGTCAGTAGTGGCTCTTGATCCCGAGACTTGAATACACTGGGGCCACGATTTTACATGATCATGTATTCTTTCAATGACAAATCAACCGTACAAATGAACGGTGATCTAGATTAGTCTGTAGAAGTAGTTGGGACTGAAAGTGTGATAACAGTTGCTGTTTTGAATTTCGGTCTCTTGTTCTCATAACCGTGTGTCTAGGGTGATTAAGCCAAACGGAAGTTTATGAATGACTTCAGCTACCGACTACGCACATACGGGATCAAGGTTTGGGTTGCGAATGCATATCACCCGGGGAAGTCCGATCAGTCTTGAGTTGCTCTATAAGCTCCTCCTGCAACGAATTTGTAGCATTTATGACACTGGTCGGTTTTCTTCGACAATTCTCATATGTTTGATCTGATTTCTTTCGCACAGTGAACACTTCTGTACTGTTTTGTACTACTTCATGTGCGAATAAATAGTTCCTTATTTCAGGGTGTGCCCCAACTTGAATACAACAGAAACCAACCAGTTAAACTCACCCTTTAACAACCATGCCGTAATCTGCCTATTGCTGGTTGCTCGGCAAACAGAATGCAGTGTTGTCCGTATTCAAAATACCTGGTGAATTCTCAAGCTTACGAAAACTGGACAGCCAAATGATGCGGCATCAAACACCGCGAAGCGTCGATAAACAAAAGAGATTTTTGAATCTACATGCGGTCGATCAATTCGTTGTTCTTGTATTGGACAGCATTCTACTCCAGTGCCACTGTGATTTCCTCGTGAGACTCATTCGGAAATTTTTGCTAAGCTTGTTATGCATCGCATCGCACTTACTCCTTGCGCCAGTGAGCAAAAAACACGAATTAAACCGGGACCCAAAATGTCTTCTCCGTTTCCAGAGTTTGCGGATTCTAGCGAAAGACAGGGGTCCAGTCTTCGGTGCTAGTACTTCCAGAAGATGTTAGAATTTCTCCAGTTTACTCTAAAATCTTCTAATAAATTTGTCTTAGGTTGGTGATCAGTGGCAAAATGATCAGGCGTATTAAGACAGAGCAGTAAACAGCAAACAAGGATTTACGTTCTTCCGACGGTCTTGTTTCACCGATTTAATGTCCTTTTTGTGGTGTTCACCAGACTCAAAGCTTGTGCAACTTACACAAACGATAATTCTCCGGAGGCAATATGAATGTTTCGACCTGTCTCTTTCTCATGAGCATGACATTGGATTTTTGTTCATCTCTGTCGCATGGGATTTTGCGGTGGCTTTATTGGAATTCATTCTGAGTTGTAAAATGCTATTTTACCTAATGGTTTACAACAGACACCAGTTGCCCGCGATTTCTACTATTTGACTCTGCATGTACTCATATAAACGCAACAGTTACTGAGTCAACAACGCTCCGCAAGGAAGCTTGATATCTAACCGCGGTTTAAAATGTAATGTCGTTTCGCATCTAGCACAGACTAACCACACCGTGAATGTGATGCAAGCTTTCCGGACCCTGTATAAGGTCAGAGGTCAACAATCCAGGTTGGCAAAGTTTCGCCCCTTGAGCACTGCAGAAGCTGTTGCAATCCCACTTCACAATCCTCCACTATGTTCTCAAAAACAATTTGTGGTTGCGCTTCAACTCCTCTGGCCCTCCCTCCGTCCCAATGCAAACCCTAGACAAAAAAACACTTAACACATCACGTTCTTGTGTGTTCAGATTATGCGTGTAATATCACAAATCCCATCCCCACCCATATTTGTATCTGACTAATCCAGTCCTTCCTATAGTGAAAATTTTTGGTTAAGATATATATATATAGTGATGTAATGGCATGAGTACCAATTACTGAAAACGAGCTTGTTCGCCAAATTGTTTTCTCAGTATTGAAAGACTCAAATGACACGTAACCCTAGAATCGTGGAACTAGCCCCATCAGGTGATTTTTGGATATGTCCATTACGTGCCCTTTACCGAATGAAGCAAAAGAATCAAATTCATTTTATCCATCGAACTGTGTAGCTTGAATCAAAGGACCACAAAAAAGCAACTTACGGCTTGATTGTATGTCCGTAAGGCTGTCCAAGGACAACGAGTTCTGTGATCTCTTTACGGATGATGGAGGTTGCTGTTCAGGGGGAAGAATCAACCAGTTGTTAAACGAACTAATAGCCTCGTTGACCATCCACAATAAACGACGATATCATGTAACAACTCAACAGTCACTTACGTATCTTATCGTTGGATCTGCCAGGTGAATGGAAATAGTCTTCTCCGCGGTGGATGAATGATCGTTAGCTGTAGACTTCACGGGTATCGATTTTGTGCCTATATGTATATTTAAGCAAGTTGGATTCCGTAAGTTTTGTCTCGATGTTTACATATCAGTATTTTACAAAAAGCGAATTCAAGGTACCTTCTTTTTGCGAATTCAAAATTGCACTGATCGACAAGAATTAGATTGTGGTTGTCCTCTCATCTTGATAACAGTATGATCAATTCCTTCCGAATATTTACCGGGACACAATACCCGAAATTCTCTTTCACTTAGGATGCTGTTTACAACAACAGATTTTGTTTTCGTCACTCATGTCGCATACTTTCCGCTTCACGTAGGATGCTTGTGCCTACGCCATCGATTCTCACCATAGTTTCATCTGCTCACCAATGTGTAACCATAAGTACTCTCGTAATTCGATGCAAATAGACTTAACCTATCCGTGAACGACGGGCATTACTCCTCATGAAGCGCCAGGGCCGACGATCTTCAACAAACCACACACTGTATCAATATGAATCAACTGAAACGGAATTGTGCCGACCTTCAGAGGACTGAAACTGAATGCACAAAACATCACCTAAAAGATGGTTCGAAGAAAATGTGTCAGAGTTGATTAACTTAATGATTGATCCTTAACGTTTGGAATTTGATTTTCATCTTAATAACCTAGACGAAATGGGATGGTCACAAATACGAAATCTGAATTGTGCACCACGTTTACCCGTGGTTAATTTGAGAACAATAGAGTGGCACCAAGTGCCTGGCAGGCCATGGAAGCAGTTTACATCTACGAAGTGTGTAAAACTTGGGTATCAAAATTGAGGGGTGATACGGAACACTATTATGTTGATATATGGTCTGAAGAAAAAATAGGTAGAAGTGCATGCCTTCAAATAAATGCTATACGAATTCCCCTCTGTTGCTTGAAGCATTTGAGCCTTTTTAAGTTGGTTCTCAGCCGAACACCCAACTTGGCAAGAGACCGAAATTCATCAAAGTCAGGTATTCTCACTTATTTGGCTAAGGATTTCATAAATGCACGAGAAAAGGCGTGAAAGAGATGAAGAAGTACTAGGAAAAGCTAAGAACGGGACGAATCTATCGCTGGGCATTTGATTCTGGTTTGTTTTTTGATTGTCTTGGGCTTACCGTAGAAATTCCGACCGGTGACCAATCTGGTCTATGTTAATCACGAGTTTCCAAAAAGGATTAATTTTTTTCGACTATTGGTACCCATTTACTTCTCAAGTCATCGCGGCTTTGACTCGATGCTGCTAAGCCAACTCGTATTTCTGCGCCTATTAAGAACATGTTGCGTCGTCACGATAAACGTCATAATTAACTACTAAATATATGCTTATCAAAATGAATGATTTGTACTTTTAGTTGAGAAAGACTGTGGGTGAGCACGTAATTTTTATTACAAATCTACCAGCATACACAAACAAACTTCAGAGAGCATTCTTGGTAATACAATCCTATGCTAACCAGCCGAAGTTTGAAAGTTTGGTACATGTCCGGGTAAGCAACCAATGCCATTCATAATATCTTAAATGTCTGGACATTGGGCCTAGCTGATGAAACGCGCAGGATACTAAAGCACAAGCGACCTTTTCGTGTCGGTTAGCAAACCCCGCAGAGTTTATGAGATTCAAGGTTTGTCTTTATTGAACCATTGTTAAATCTACCTTTCTTCAAATATCGGTTGTTATTTTATAAGTTTAAAGCCACGGAAAGTGTAGTTCGTTGGAGAAGGATTAGAAACTTACAAAACTTACGATTAACATTTCTCAGTTAAGCCTGTAGCGACTTTTTAAATTCGCTTTGAAGCTGGCTATTTGATGGTTACGATAAATCACAGCAATCAAGAAAAAATTCACCCATATAAGGCATGCACCAATTCATGTTTTTGTCAACCTGTGCAACCTGTCTATCTGTATCAGAATTTCTACAAACACATCATTTTTGATCATGTGACTCGGATGTTCACACGTTAAATCAAATCGATTATCGGGGCTGCATGTTAGAGTACTCTGCTTGGTCTTACCGATCAGTAGGAGTTTCATGTTTCGATCCATATTATATGGAAACAATTAAAAACCAACACATGGCGCATCGATTTTTCGATACACTCCTTATATCATTTGGTCCTGAAACATTTTGTCCTTGGTATTTTAAGTTTTCCGAGCAAACTCTTACAGGAAATAAGGATAGTAAAGCATTGTTGTGTCAAAGCCGTTCGGTCTAATCCTTTACTGTCTGGTACAAGTGGGTTTATATCCAATGTCAGCTTTCATTGCATTCTATTGAGCCACTTTGGATTCACCTAGGTTTTGTCCGATTTATCAAATCGATGTTCATAATCGTATTTTCTCCGTCGGATCTCTCAAAAGGAATTGAAAGAAGCAGCTTGGAGGTCAACAAATGACGTTGCACTCGGGAGTGAGAAAATGTACCACGAACTTAGGTAGATGGGCTACCTCACTTCTCCAAGGTTCGGATCCGAAAGACCTGTCAACCAGTTGACTGGAGACATTTAAGCATGTGACAGCGAACTGTGAAAAGTGAAGGCGGTGTTGTCACTTTCAGTTGAATTAGAATGATTAGAAAATGTGCTTTGTGAAGTTGGACCGTGTATTCCGTATGTTGGCCACCGCAGCACTCTGTTCGTTCGCCATCGCTGTAGGTTTACCGCCTTTCCACCTTGTATAATCGCTCTTTCTGTTGCAACTTGTAAGTCAGGGAGAAAGCAGCAAACAGTGGTGCTCACTCGGCTGTTTAAAGCTGAACGATCATAATGACTCGTCAGCTAAGTCCTACTTTCAAGTAGTATTCGTGTAATTCGTCCCACTATGTTATGATTTACAGAAGTCGCTAACAAACGTAGGGACTGGTAGCATTGAAAATGTAAAGCACGCCTTGACAGTTGTACTTTCTCAAAACGTGCAGTCTATGCTCTAACTAGGTCAGCCTTCTTCTTCCAGTGCACACTGTAAGTAGTGCTTCCTTATGTGAGAGGCCTGTGTGGTGCGTAGGCTGTAGGCCGTCGTACATGTTTGACTAAGTAAGTGTTCATGATATGGTTATACGATTAACGTGATTCTGTTCATAATTCCCGAATTTTCCTCGTCACCATCATCGTTCGGCTAATGGTACGTAATTTCGACAAAACCAAAACCTGTTTCATAACCCTAAATAACACAAGACAGTTTCATTCCACTTCTTCTCATTGCAGATCCTCCCGGTAGGGCAGCAAAGACACAATGCTGAGAGGACAGCCGACCGCTTCGTAAACGCCAGTAGGTCCATGTGTGATCAAATCCGTCATCCAGCAAATCGCTGAAGTTGTACTGTTGCCGATGAAGAAAATTTTTGCCATGTAACTGCAAAATATTAGCTCCCTAATTGTTTCCCAACTATGCGCAATCTGTTGTGCATAATGGACCAAGCGTTGATCCTCCTCAAATTACACGACCATAGAAAGTCTATCCAGGAACCAAGAAGATCCAAAGAGTCGAAGACAAAAAACCCAGACAAAAATCTAGCTTGCGTATACCGAATCACTTTTCATTTTTCCAGTGTTCTGAACCCGGCAACAAACAAAATTTGAACTGCTTTCGAGACAGTAACACCATAGTGACTGAAACTGAAAGCACATCGTCTCAACATTTTGTCTCCCGTTGTACGAAGCATTTTGAAATGCTGAATAAGCTTTCCGAATAATCTAACGTGTATTCTCAAAGTTATTTGAAAAGTCTCATAGTTAGTCCTGACCAATATTTAGATGACTGATTTCGTGTACCTGTTTCCTAATGGCTTCAAATCTAATCAGACTTAACTTCCCAGTCCACAGACAGTAAACGGATTACAGTCTTGAAAGACAAAACATTCTTGGATTTTACTGTGCTCTATTTCTGTGAATTTCGTCGTTTTTATATAGAACGTCCTACCTGAAGAAGTCTTGAAGGGACAAGTCTGTTTTTGTCCCGTTTACGTCTAATAAATTCAGACCAAATGGGATTTGTCGTGATACTCACAGATCTAAAAAAAAATTGTCCATCACATGCGTGCCGAGAACTGAATGCTGAGTAACACGACATACAGAGCAATGCCACTTACTTTTACTAATGGCTTCATAGTGCTTTGTACAGTACGGACGACCAGCAACCCACGTGTTGTCCTTGACACTGTATGCATATCAGAGAAAGCAAAAGCGTATCAATATATCCCAGTAGGTCTCTAAATTGTCTACCGGCCTCAATTATTTTTCTGGTCGGCTACTGTTTAATACCAAAAATCAGCCGCTTCGAGCTGGCTCTTACCCAATTCCAGAAAACCCAAAGCTTGCAATTTAGTCCAATTATGCGATTTAGTGAAAACATCTTGACTTATTGGGCACAAAGTTATTAGACAAAAGGCAATGAACGTTTGGAAATTACGCCCATTCATCATTTATTTGATTCATTCAAAATTGTTATCCCTGTAAACATTTGCAGATATTTTCAGTCGCAACTGCTCCGAAACTTTTAACTGAATAGAACAAAAATAACAACGGATCACTTTGTCAGAATATACGGTTACGAAATCGATTTTACAGATTTTTAATCACTTTTGACAGTACGCCGTGAACGTCGCTTGCACTAATGTGCTTAATAGTTACTTTACATTGTAGCTACGTGATAAGATTGTACTAACTGCACGCACCACCCATGGTTTGTGGTTCATTTCACACAAAATTCACAACCAAACGCTGAGGCACTTCGCATTTGATCACCATGTTCACTCACAATACCCCGCAAGAAGGAGGTAGCTTAATTCGACTGATAACAATCGTTCGTTGGGCAACAGATAATTTTGAAGGTATCCTCAGTGCAGTATTGCTGTTAAGCAGAGTTTATGTTTTGTCCCTAAGGATATACCTGGCGCTTGTAACTCCAGTCTCTAAACTCGGAAACCAAGACGATTGAAACAGTCACTCAAATCCTAGGATTTCTAAGCGTGATCAGTCCCCGAGTTAAAATCCGAGGCAGAACCACTTAGTCGAAAGTCAAAAAGGATCGCACAGGATCTGCAAGTGCGGTGCTCAAATCACACTTAATGGTTCAATACACCTTCGTTTACCTCGTCTAATTCAGTCAGGAATAGGCAGAAACTCACAAACCGACTGTCATATTCTGGTCATCTTGATTCCACGTATATCCGTTTATTCAATTCATTTAACTCGTTTGATGCTGTCACCAATTTTTTTTCAAACTGGGACAATGTACATGTTTTGGAAACTTGTTAAATGGTAATTTGTTAACCCGTAACTTCACGTCAGTCTGTTCCATTGAACTATTGTTTTTCGTGGGCAATGACCTGATAAATACGGCAAATCGAAAACGCCTAGGAGGGGAATGCGCTTACCCGACTGGAGTATTGCACACGCCACATTTTACACATCGATCGTGATAAAAGTATCCACCTTTGGTAATCATCTCCGATGGATCACACTCTTCCTCGCACATGGCACACTGTTGCCATATTGACATGTTGCTTCCACTGGCCTGTAACGGGAAAGAAATTCACTTCGAGAATTCCAGAGCACGGTGAACAATTATAGGAACAACGAAAGGCGTCACGTGAACCGAATGTGGGTCAAAATTAATTATTCGTCGCATAAATATGAAAAAGAATTCATTTCAAAAACATGAATATTTGTTATTGCTTGTTTGGCAGAAATAAACTCTAGCATATGTCCTGAACCACGAGCACGGTGGCAAATGACTCGCAGACACACTTAGGTAGTTAAAAACTTACAAATAACTTTTTGCTTGACGCACTTTAAACTCATACCCCTTTGATTCGACTGTTCATTCTTCCAGGGCATGAACCTCTTTCCTGGTGCAGCACCAGACTTCTGGGCTCGAAACACCACACATCTTAAGGTTCCGGTGTCTTTAAGACGAACTACGCAGTTCATACAAACTGTTTGTAAGTGGTATTGCCAAATTCTTCCTAAATAATCATGCCCATGAATTCTCAATGGGTGGGGTGTTGGCTGAGTCATGGGGAAACCATATTCTGGAAATCAAATTGCCAAACGTTCACCGTGGTGGATGTCGTGTGCCTGGTGAGATGTTGGAATGCTGTTCGGGATGCGTTTGTAAATCATCTGGCAGACAGCAAGTGGAACAGATGCATGAGTTCCGTTCTTTCGTGGGTCTGAACCTCCCTAAGGTCGAAGACTCTTTCTCTTTTGTCAAAATCTGCTAAATGGTCTGTCCACGTCGCAGTGTTTCTCAAGCATTTCATAAAGCGGACTTCAAGTGGTAAACAGCACTATGTCTCTTTCACACTTTCCTCATAGAAGGTCGGAATCATTGAAGAAAACTCACATTTTTCATGTTCATTTTGCTAGGGATGAATTGCAGCACATTTGATTTGGAGGACGCTAGTGTTTGTTTTGATTCGTTAACTGCGAAACAGAGAAAAAGGAAGATTCGCAATTACCTAGTAAGTTGGCATCTTGTTTTCGCGTTCAAGACGAAGACACATGTCTTTGCAGGAAATCGGGGACACTTAGGCCAAAAAATGTCATAAAAAAGTAGTTCACCTACGAGTAGAAAGAAACAAGCAGTTGACTGAAAATCTGCACAAATAGCAAATTGTTTCTAAGCTAAGGTTATGTAAAATGTTTCGCTTTGCAGATGAAAAAGTGATCAGAAAATTCACGCGTGGCATTTGACAGCAAATAACCTCCAGCAAACTCAATTGCTTTTTGTAAGACAAAGCATCATGCACGAGGACGCAAACTCCTGTCGAGAAAACTCGATTATTGCTTCTCGTGAATGGTTAGAAGTCCCAGTCCTCAACTATGCAATGTTCAAGATGCCAGTCTAGGGCCGACGGATACCAGCGGTGGATTAGAGGGCGGGCGTTATTCTGTTCTCGGTGTTTCTTAATGGCTCATTCGGGTCAGTAAAGTGCGATAAGATACTCTTCCATTCCTTCCTTCAAACATTCTCCGTGATACATATCGTGAACGAAACGGATTCTCAGGTGAGTGAAGACCCGTTTTCAAAATTAACCCGAGACTTAGATTTTCGCCATATTCACACTAGTAACTGCGAATTCAAAGAAATATATTTCCGAACCAGGCGGAAGACGAGCAATCATAACGAGATAGTATATACACATGTATATATATGCATATATACATATATATATATATTTGATAAGCCCGTTATTCAAATGGCCTGCGATTCAGCATACGGGTAATCACAAGAACGTGACGGATTTTAACATTATTCCCAGTAACGTTTGTGCATCGGTAAAAGCATTTGCGTGAAAAGTAATTTATCTAATTACAAGGTTGTTCCGGCTGAATGATGACAGGAGAAAGAATACAGAGTGGACTACTTTTCCGTTTACAGCTTACCTATTTGTTCGACGCGAACATTCTGACAAATTGGTTCGCAATATGGTATGCCACCGACCATCTTGTAATTCAGGGGCCTAAAATGAGCGGGGTAGGATCAGGAAAATGTATTGATTTCCAAATCCAACACAATCGCATCACTGAAGATTGTGGGTGGTAATAAAACAATGGCCTAGCAAGGCGTGGTAAGGCCATATACGCAGATCTACACTTATAAATAATTCGCGAATCTTACTACAAGCACTTATCAGCGGCAACATGACGGAAGATGGAAACAATTAGCATGAAATAGTAAAGAGAAAAAAATGTGCAGAGTTTACTGCGCACACCAATTCTTTCAGTCTCCATCTCCACGTCGCCGACTATCCATCGGGATCTCGGATTCCTCCGTGGACAGGATACTACTCGTCTATCCAAAACGAAGCAGTGTCAAAACCGATTCAGTGTCGAAATAGGGCCTTATCATAAATTCACCCTACATAACGAACCAACTCGTTTTGTGCTTTTGGCTGTAAGTTGAAATTTCCAGTACAACCTATTTTTGTTTGCCGCACACATTAAACTGAAGTACTGCTTCCCGCGATATCCACCGAACACCATTTGAGTCGTTGGAGTCCTGCAATCTACGTTGCCAGCATCATCACGGAGAAGATCAAACTACAGCTCTTGCACTCGAATCAGGAGCCTAAGGAGGGAAGAAGGACTGGAATGCGGTTGTTTCCGAGGTGTTGTGCCACACTGATAAAAACAAATTCTATGGAGAAACGACCCTAACTTCTCCGGACTTCAGATTAATATCGCCGAGCAGCATTTGATGAATACCACGGAAACAGTTAAAAGTACCACCTTCCGGCTTGAGTCGGGATTACGTCAAAGCTAATCAGAACTGACTGGAAATGTATGTCTTTCAGAAGAACTCGCTGCAGTGCGTCTATTCGCGGATTGCAGGTTAGTGCACTGCTGAATGATGCACTTTGCAGCATACACACACAAATATGCTAATGTATGATGGATTACACTCCATAGCCTTGGGAACGAGATCACAATGAACCAGACAAATGCCAATTCCGAATAGTTTTGATATAATTCCGAAATATTGTAGGAAGTGGTGCAGATAGCGAAAGCAGGCAGAAACGATCATCATTCGGAAGAAGCCTTCTGTTTCACCGAGGATGTTGGAGTGTGTTTTGTGCCTGGGTTGCTCATTTTCTTTTCTGATTACTGATTACAACTTTCCACATCATTATAAAATCTGCAATTACATCTTCTTTACTCGGAGTACATTCACGTTACTTTGGGATTTTGACTGGTCAGTTCGTTTAAGGAATTTGCTAAATGCTTTTGATAACATCGAGAGTGATGAACTGTTGTGAGAAGAATTTGGAAGTGGTCAGAAATTACTGGTATTAGAAAGCGATGAACAATTTGTCACTTAACGACAGATCCAAGACACAATAGTTTTCTTCAGATATGACTTCACTAGGAAGTGTTTCCTAATCAGTCGAAATATTGTGAATCGACAAGTATCTCTTATGACGTGAAGGTGTCGATGGGCAAGGGTTCGTCCGTAAGTGGGCTCAATTTATTCACGTTTCACCTAATAAACCAGCCTTGTGAAAAAACTCATGGTTTTGATTTCGCAAATTCTATAGGTCTAACGGACCATATGAAGACCGTCATTCGCAGATGATCAATCAAGTGGCGTTGAATGCATCTAGTCACCAAGGCAACTGATCCCTTTCCGCCAATGAATGCATCATGGTTCTCTTTTGATTTCGCGTAGAAACAACCTCTTCCGAGAATTTGATTCTCTCCACCAAGTAACGTTGTGCAATTCTCGGTAATTCAAATAAGTTAATCGTTTATTGGAAAGTTTTCAACCGCACGTGACCACGCAGTATCGAATGTTCAGCACCACCAATCGATTTCGTCAGGAGGTTTTTTGTCCATCTCATGCAACAGTCATAGAACATGGTGCTACAACACGGACAAAACGAATGACGTTCCCACAGCCACAGAGATCTTTATGCAACTAAATTCATCTCATTCGATCATCGTGGATCTTACGTTGCAGGGCACGTCCACATTTCCCACTTCGCGCAACAGGAACAATGTCGTTTAAGACTGTCCAAGAAAAAATTGAAGCAACACGGAAAACGGAAATATTTTTGGTTGTGTAAAGTGGACGAATAAGAACGGTTCTGCACTTTGTATCGAAAACGTCCACAGGCATATCAGTTAAGTAGCACTCATTTATCTCAGCTTTAACTCGACTGAAATTGAGCGATCCACTGCTCCTATTAACCACGCTTATGCTCACCTATCAATTTGGATTCTTTTGAATGGTTTTCAGATTAACTAAGCCGTTTTCTTCTCGGTTTTTATCACCACCGAAAGAGATCTTAAGCGAGTCGTTTGCTTGTTTAAACTCTTTGAGACCCATCGTCTGAGTGTAACTATATCTGACCCAAACCATTTGCTCGGTGCCTTGAAAGGCATACTTTATCACGACAACCGTACGAAGATAATCTCCATCTGAATACTAATCAAAACGGAGACTTTTCTTTCTGACCAGCAGTACTTAAGTGGACGAACTCGTCTCAACTGGACGCAAGTTCGAATCACCCACTGCGTGTGACTACCCATTTGGGTGGTTTTCAGTAAAAAGTAAATTAAAAAATTGGAAAAGATCATTTCACCGTCAGTTTTATTAACTTCCCTGACTGCGGCCAGTAGGTAGACAGACAGAAACATTTGAAATGCCTTCGCTAAGAACTAAAAAAGAGATCGCTCTTGGCAACCCGTTCTCAGTGATCAAAACAGAAACTGTATTTTCAAACGCGAGCAGCGATAGAGCATCAGTCGATCAATTCTTAATAATGAGGTACGAAATAATGAAAAGGGCCCAATTAGCCGAACATTCAACCTGTCCGCAAAAATGAGTATAATTGTCATTTCGTTAAAGGCTGATCATCAATTCATTCCACATTTACTAAGTTATCAAATAATGACCATCTGGCACACATCAATTGTTTTCTTATTTTATTTTATAACTTCAGCTTGAACTGATGCTTAATAATTTCCATTTTTGCAATCAGTTGATTATGTGCGCCATTTTCTAGACCGGGTAAGATTGGAACAGAACTGACCTGTGCATCATGTCAAGCTTTTTCCATGCTCCCACCCACGGCTTCGGAAATCAAATACTAAATATTTTTGTTAGTTCCTAGTACAAACAGTACGGCTTGGTTTGTTTCAACTGGAATAACTGAGCAAGGAGGTTACGTGATTGGCCACTTACGTCAATTTTTTCTGACACCGACTGCACTGGAAACAGTGGCTATGAATACAGGCCAGAGGTTCAACCATGTTTGCCTCGTGCAATATACCACCACAGAAAGTGCATTTCCTCCGTAGCTTCGTTTGAGGGAGGATAGACTAGAACAAAATTTGACAAATATTCGAACGTGGAAAGAAGAAAACAAAATAAGACAAAATCAAACGCGACAGAGGAAACCAAGTGATCACTGTCAGTTTACTAAACATGTCCGATTGATCTGCACTGCGGAAGAATCAATTAATCTGGACAATGCGTCTTTTGGGGGAAAACATTGATTTGATGCATGGTATGACATTTTCACATGCGTGAAACAAGAGCACGAATTGATTGGAAACACTTTGTAAGTCTGTTTTGAAAACGTTTCCGGCTATTAATGAACCGTCAGTCTACGGCGCGCATCCGCACCACGCGGTATTCTTACACATGAAGATAAAAAATAAAAAATGGTTCAACTAATTTATCAAAATCTAACAGTCTGTTAAGGCTGAGAATTAACATATCACAATAATAGCGTCTCTGTGAATCATTTTTCAGATAACAACAAGTGCAGTTCACGTTTATGCCTATTTGCACAGAGTGGACGCGCTGCAGGTCAGTTGGCATGTAATTAAACTACAGTACCAATTAGTATCGATCGTTCGCTGCCTGGCTAATGGGAAACGATCGTAACAGAAAGCCAGTCAGAAGAAAACACCTTTTGTTCAGTATTCTTTGACTGTCTCCGTAATAAACCTAAAAGATTTTGAGGGAACGCGAAATAAACTTTTCAGTCATTTAAGTCAAACATTGTATTCGTAGAGATTAATTAACGAACTTAAACATACAAAATCACCTGTAGATCTGTTAAAAACACTAAAACCAATGTAATTATACGGAGCGCAGTCGTAGATCATGAGTACAGTCTGTAAATCAAGCAATATGACCCCACTTGGTCCACATTTTCGATTTCAGATAATCCAGTTGGCATCTTGAGGGCAAAACCAGGCTAAATTTGCGTTTCTCTATGACTGGTCCTAGTATCCGCAGTCAGAAAGAACACGTGATTCATTCATCCGTATGAGGAACATACTAATGGGAACCCGTGATTCACTCCGTCATTTTGCGACACGATTTTACTTTTAACGCAATGATTATTCGGAGCTATAAAGCTACACTTGACTGATTGATTCATACTGCCAAATCGAGTGGAAAGGTTGACTAATCACGTGAATAGCGAAACTTGTGAACGGCTTTAGTTGTGGAGTGATGAATGATCTGATTTGCGATCTCATGACGCAGACAAATTCGAAGTCAGATTCAAGTAGACCATAATTATGTCCCGTATCATCAGTCTCCCCACTCTCTTGCGAGGTGTGTTCCAACATCGGATGTGGCAGTTACGACAAAATCGTCACCGGAGACTCACGTGAAACGTTGGTCTGCACGGGAGGTAGAATTTTTGGGTTGCTAGGATTCACGGTTGCCTTTGCTAATAACTGTAGCAGATAGCAACAGCTGGCGTCATGCGAGCAAAAACATGGCATTCTGCGCACGTCGTTTTCTCTCGTTTTCCAATTCGCTTGGAAGTATTACCTTCATTCCGTTCATTTTTGACAAGTTGACGAAAGTTCTGCTTTCTTCAGCAGAAAAATTGTTGTTCCGACGATTTGTAAACTCTTTGAACTTACTGAATGTTAGAGTTGTTAACATTTCATATTACTCTCTTCAGTAGCCTACGTAAGACAATCTGTGAGGTATATAATATTCAGTATTGATCGCCTTTCTCCACTGTCCAATTGGATAGAGGGTAGCCAATGTTTCAAGTTCCTTTTGCAGTTACCGGAACTAACTTTCAAATGACACGTAGTCCCATGTAGTGAGATGAAGAGTTCCAACAACCTAGAAGAAATATTGGGATTTGTCCGTCTTCTCAAAATTTGGAAGGAATATTCGTTTGAAAAACAATATTTCACTAGTAGTATAGGCATATACTTGATTGGACCTGGCCGACTTTAATCAGTTCAATCACATCTGATTTTGGCGAATCTGGCCACGTGATTTAGATAGCAGCAAACCTCCAACAGAAAAAGTGCAACCCATTCGAATTAAAATCTGTACCGAATTCAACTTACAATGCCTTCGTAAAGTATGCTTTTGTCCAGCTCATTCGGTGGTATATGGCTCGTAGGCAGTGGGCTGACAACGACGCCACTCTGTGGGTGTTACGTTGAACGAATAGTCAGTCGACAGTTGCGTTTTCCGTTCAGTCAGGGCGACAACGAATTGGGAACGAAAGAGCACCATTTTGGAATGTTATTTTGACAGACTCTTTCTAATTAATGAACACGTCGAATAACGTTATGTGATGAATGAGTATTTGACAACTTTTGCATATGAACCTTGTGAGAATATTAAAATACATGTGAGAGATAATCCACCCAATCGGTTTAAGTCCTTGGTTTTGTATGACGGATGACATGACACGAACAAAATTGAACAGAAAATCCAACATTCCTGAACACTATTCTTCGGTTTCCATTGCTACTAACGAACACTTCATTTTTGACCAATCACGGTCGTTAGCATCTGACTGACCTGAAACGGGATTAGTTTCGGCCTTGTCTCATTTCCCATTCAGGCTTGGATAAATGCCCCTGGGTCCTGGCGGCGAGGGCTCTTCCTTCGTGTAGCACGTGTCTCTCCTGGAAACGTTTGATTTGTTCTGACTCCGTGCACCCTTTTGTTGTAATTTGTTACAAAATTTAACTTTTAAGGACGGATTCCCACTCGAGGGTTCCGGAACCAACTAGAGGCAGTCAGTCTTAGTCAAGATACACACTTTCGACGTGAGGAAGAGACTATTAGATTCTCTGATGGACACCAAGTGACCTCTTCAAGTAAGAAATATGTCGATCTGTGTCCCAAGGGAAGCCAAGGTCCACGACCAACTGATTACCATTTCACTTCATTTCGGATTATGGCAAAATGTGTCTCTCAATTCCACGACTGTTTTGCCTTGTCAAAGCCAATATGCAACTAACGTTAAATTACTTTTTACGCAGCTTAATGTACACTCATCCGAAATCACACGAGGAAGCTATCAGTCGGTTTTATATGGAAGCAATCAAACAGTATTGTATCCTGTGGAAAGCCAGCTAATGGTTTTGTTTTGCGACTAATTTATCTTACCCCATTCACGCTGGCGAAGTGACCGGTCAGTTTTAGCTTCAATGTTTGAAGCCATTACCTTCGTACCAACGAGATCCCGTTTTTACTTGGTACTTGACAAAATCACTGTCCTTTGAAGAGACAAATGTATGAAACATGGTGAAAAATCGGCTGCAACGTAATGGGCTGATGATCCTCATAAAAGAGGAGAGTTCGAATGAAGGAAGGTCGTCGAGTGTGACCTTGAGCTCTATTGGCCTTAGCAATTGCACTGACCGATCCCGTGGATCCCAACCGAGTAGTCTGACCGGATCTACATGAGGTGTCAGATGGAGATGGGTTTTTTAAAGATGTACTATAATCCTCGGCGCATCGTTTTCACGATACATTTCTATATTTAACTCTGAGATAAACAGTTAATTTTGAAGGAAAAATCAAAATGGCAAAACAGTTTTGGTACCATAGCCAAATTGCAATCAGTCTTTTGAGCAGTCACAACGGAAGTCAATAATATCGGTCCCAAAATTTGGTATCTGGCGTTCGAATAACTTGGGCATGTAGTTGAGAAATGCTTTTTAATATCGGTTGGTAATTTGTCATTGGCTGGAGCTAGTTGTTGCACTTTTAACTGTAATTGTCGATTTGAATTTTCACACACGGTGCAACCCAACACCGATGGTGAATAATTGCTAGCGATCGACGTTACGAATGAAGTCAAATAATCCGGAGTATTGTTAGTCCTGTAAAAGTCAAAGCCGTTCCGTTTGAGATTTTATTCATCCGGATAAAGATGAAGTTGCAGCGTGAACACATGAAACTTAGAATAAGGAAACGTAAAAACATTGCATGTGTCATGCTGCTCAACTGAATGAAGAAGACTAGAAACGAGGAAGAACTTTGGTCCGGAGATAACAGTGCAGGTGATAGCTAAGGTTACCGATTATCACGTTGTGACGCACAAAAGAATAAAACGAGGAAGAAGGCTGTTCCCTCGGGTGATGGTGCTTCATCAAAGGAATCCCAGAGCAAAACAGTTTGATACTCGAGAAGAAAGTTGCTGAGCAGGGCCGCTGAAAATACTGACTGTCGCGTAACAACACACGGTGTCTGAAACGTCATCAAAAGAGTTAATTACACTGCAATGGGCAAGCATTTTTGAGAATAATACAAGACCACCTCCGCTCCAGGGAGTGGTAGGACTAAACAGTCGGAATGCATGGAGTAACAAACAGGCAAACGAAATTACAACAATTTCAGCTTCCCGAAACTAAAAGGACAAAAACAGGTTTGTTTTATCTTGCCGAATTAAGGCTTATTCTAACGGGACAGACGGAAACCAAAAGTCTAGCTGTTTAAACAGCGAGGGACTGCAAGTTGGGAGGTAGATTGTAGTAGTACTAGAAGGAAAGTTGTTGGCAACGGCAAGACTGGTTTCATGGAAATTCCAGGAAAATCTCAATAACTTAATTTCCAATAGTTCGTGAGCCCTCACTGTGAAGCCCAATCGATAGGGGGGTGGGAGTAATCGGGACCTGATGCAGAACTGATAGTGTACTTCCGTAGAAATCACCGTTGACTTTTACCCTCGAGTTTCATGGCCGGTTTAATGGTCACTAAGAATCACGGCAAATTCTGCTATCCTGAGCGAGCGTTGACGTAACCCGTCCATTAAAATAGTCCAGTCCAGGGTCAAGCAGAAATGTATTAATTACTGGTATTTCATTTTGAAACAAACTCTTCTGTTGCTAATTAATTGGTGGGATCATTTACAAAAACTTTTCATCGGTGGTATATAGCTGACCCTTGTTTAAACGGTCGAGAAATGTATGCCTGTTTAATCATGCTGGCTGCCAACCGTCTAATATTAGCTTTTAACAAATGGTTTAATTTCACCCTGGAGACAGTCTTCTAACGCCATAGAGAATTACACTGACCGCCACTAATCTAGTTATAACTTTAAAATACCGGCCCACTGATCCGAACGAACGATTTCCGTAGTTTAGCTTCTCCAAACACACTAGTTTACTCCAAATATAATCTTCGGTGTTGTTCAATCAATATGAATTTGGCGAAATACCTTCGTTGAATTATTTGAACATTGTGCGGACGGAAGTTGTGTAGCTCGTTTGCTTATTTATGGCAACTCTCAAAAGCTCTAAATCAGCTTCTTTGTAATATCTGTTTCCCCTTGGATGTCATCGATAAACCCGCCAACTTTGGTGGCAATCGACCCTGCCACTCATGAAAGACTAAAGTGCGTGACGCTAGACCATTCTTCCCCTGTTCTTGTTTTCCGGTTGCACGCTAGATAACCTTCATTCTCATAGGCATTAAACCAGATGAAATGAAGAGAGGAACAAGTGGGCTGTCGGGCTCCGGGCTATAAACTTAGATATGTGTCTGATCTTCACGATTTGTGCTCGTGCTTCGGTAGCTTGTGTCACGAGAAAACGCAGTTTAGTTAAACCAGGCGCAAATATGTCATAAAACATTTTACTTATAGCGACACTTTCGACACTCAGATATCTATCTTTAGCCAATCAAAGTTGGAACAAGGCAGATGGTTCAGGTAGGAAAAAAATCATTTGCTCCGTTCGGAATCCGTCGGTGGGATGGTAAGCATCTGAACAGCAAATAATGTAATAGGTCAGCAACTCTAGGTACGAGAAGTGAACGATTCAAAAAAGTAAGCATGGAAAAGCCTATGGAATCGAAAAGATCCTTCACTGTGTTCACTGTTACTTGGGACAAATAAACTTCGTCGCATAACAGGCAAGGCATATAGATTCGGTCAGGGAATCGTTTTTTGCATTGAGCGGAATTATTTAAGCGCTCCGCATAGTGGCTGTGCACTCAAACGATTTGCGCGTTGGACTCTTTTCCATCTCTATCTAGTTCCCACCTGGAACATCCTTTTGAATATGGTGTGCATCATTGCACCACCAATAAATGAAGGAGTGATAAAAATAAATTTTCACAATAAAATGGAGTAATCTGTTTTTGCAATGAATACTCGTTTAAAGCCGGTTAAGTGATCGGAATTGTTGTTTTTCTACTTTTTTAATGATGGAACGATACGTACGTCATTTTTCAAGAAGCAGAGGGCGGCCAACGGAGGGTTGCGGATAGGGTAATGGTGTTTGGACGTGAAGGTCGCGGGTCCTAACCCCCCCCACACTGCCGACCATCTTCCCCACTTGGCAGTCCTCTGCTGGCCACGGCCCCCATCCTGAAAGATGATGTGCATTGTTATTTCATTAATCAAGGCAAAGATACAAAGATAATAATAAGATTCATATAGTGGAGCCTATCTGAAGAATCATGCTGCAATGCATTGGTCACTCGAAGTAACATTGAACCACTGAAGTTGTTGGTTGATTTCGCACCGCTTGCATCACATCATGAAATTACATTATTGGGCCGACCTTGTCGTTCACCTCTTCCCATCAACCATGCGCCCCCCGCTCTCTTCCGGACATGACGTTGTTCAGTCGTCTGCTGCTTTAACACATCCGGGTGGTAACTCGATTGCGATGTGCTTTGGTCACGCGAATTGAACGTGAATTACTGCCAAAGGATTGCCACGTAACTCAGTGAGTTTGGCATTTGTTTTCTTTCCAGTTAACTGGACACTAATCGGTAATAACATATGTTGACCCACTTCACTTCTCGGTTCTTATACGGGTCACTTTGGTCAGCTCGTTTGATTGAAATAACTAAATAACAAAGTCAAATTGTATCTGGATTGTATTGCTTTAATATCCCATTATAGATATCCCATCTTCTCAGTTAAGGATATTCCTGTCTAGTCAACCGTGTTTGCACGGTCAATAAATTAGATTGCTATTCACTTCCATCTTATACACGAAACTCCGAATCAATCTACAGACTTTTGTGTTCATGCTTATCGTTGTCCGGATAGTGAACACGCAACACTCTGAAGATCTTTGGGATGGAAGCAAATGCACTTATTTGGCACACTTAATTCAAATTAAACACGTAGCCGAATACTTTGCAGGAAATGATTATGTGAATGTCAGCTGAAAGAGTTCGATAAGGTGCGCTTGCGAGACGAGAGAAAACCGGCTGTTTCAGCTTTCACCTGCTGCATTCAGAAGAGTATGAGGCTAGAAATCATAACAGTAGTTTTGCGAGGGATGACAGAGTGATGATGCGGTCAATCAAAGCTGGGTTTGCATTTATCTTATGTTGAGATTACGTCGGGTGCCCTCGTCGGAAGACTTGTGGTTTGAGGAGAAACTGTTTTGATTTACACTTCTGTCATAAGCGGGACATTAGGCAAATAAGGTTACAAGTATTTGAACGGGTTCTGAGTTGTGTAACACGTTGGCAGGGAAAATAGCAAGCCGTATGTTGTGCAAAACAAAGGATTAGAGGTGGTGCGTGAGTACGTATCCAGAGGAAAAAGGGCGAAGGTTGGACGAACATTGACAGTCTTTTTATCCATTGTAATCTCGAGGTCCCCTCTGCCTCTTAAAAGATAAAAGTTGTGAGAACAAGTATTCAACCAAGTGAACGAATGAGAAAAAGGAAATTTACCAGGAGTAAAACTATGAGCAATCTAACCACGAACTCTCCGTTCATATCACCGCTTTGATATTACAGAATAATACTGCGAGCAAAGTGATTTCGGTCCTAATTCACGGAGTTTACTGAAACTGGCAGATGTGAAATTGAAAACGGAAGCTGTGTAAACGGGGCTCACAATCATCGATCACGCCGTATGCAGTGCCCAACCATGTGGAGTTTAGATTTCGCCCCGTTGTACACTAGGTTGATGCTCAAAAGCTCAGTTGCAGATTTGTAAAATTAGATGAGAGATTGCAATCCAGTTAAACAAATTCCATAAATTTGCTCTCCTTATCCCAACTGACGACGGCAATGGGAATCCGTCTTTCCGGAAGTTTGTGAACTCAGTGCTAAGAGAATCCACGCACTCGGACCAGCACATTGCTGATCTGCCATGTATTTCGACAAGACAGTGACCATTTCACAATCTACGGAAGCCCTAAGAATACCTGTTGCTAGGTTGGTGAGTGAATTTCAGCCGTGCTTGTGTGCCCAGTCCAATAGGCTGATTGTGCTCAGTTTAGAAGTACACTTTTGATTGTACATCTTAGCAACAGTTATTTGAGAAACCAGAGTAGTCAGAATATCTGAATATTGAAAATTTCACCTCTGTTGGACGTGGGACAGGGCTAACTGACTATGACCATAACAAAACAGTTGGGTGCATTTGAAACATCGCTTACCACATCAGGCAGCAAACCGTTCCAACTTTCTTCCGTACAACCTTCCAAGGCGCGATTGACTAACAAGTATGGGGTAAAAGAAAAAAGACATACATGAAAGCTAGGCTTAAAATATCCGAACAAACAATCACAAATATCGCCGTACGTGCTTAAGGGCTTGGATTCTGTAACACTGCAGTGGTTCTTCCCGCATCATTCGGTTCTTCAGCGAACCTGCACGGAAGGAAGAGTTTTCCCAACCAGGCGACTTTACAATTGTATGAATATAGTTCATATTTAGTTATTCATACCAGGTTCTTTTACATGCGTCTGCATGTGTGCTTAAACAAGTTCCCTTGTGGCCGCACTGTTCACGAACTGACCTCACACGTTCCGACCAGTTTTAAACTCGGAGAGTATCAAACTTGAGGTTTTCTGTCCACAAAACCCATCAGTGTTGCATATCCACCGATGCATCCAAGACCTGAGCCTAGGCCTTTCAGTTGGGTAGCCTAAATTTCTCCACTGTGTCACCTGTTCAACAAAGTAGCTCAAGAATAATTGTGAAATATATATGAATATCAAACAGAAAGCAGGTTACTGGGGATATTTACCCAAAAGGGTATACTCAGAAGGTGACATGTGACTAAAGTAGGGTACCCGTCGAACCTGTCGGGCACTGCTGACTGTCACTGAGGACTACATCGGAATGAACTGATCTCGGCAATTCGAATCAGCCTGGACGAAAGCTGGTGGCCCAGCGCTGATATTCATGCCTACCAGCTAAACTGTCTGGATTTAAACCATAGGTGGAACGGCAGATAAACAATACCAGTGAAATCTAAGGACAGGAATACTCGAGTCTGGTGCTTTCCGAGTGCAATCTAGACAGGACAACTTTAAGATCGTGCTTGGAAGGTGTAGTCCAGACGTAAAACAATCAAACGTACCACTCGCAAATAAGTGTGATCTATAGTTTTGTGTTTGTTGGGACCTTCACACAAGCTACCGTTTTTCATTACATATAACTGGGTCAGGACTGCACGTGACGTACAATTTATTTCACTTTATAATCACCGGTTAAGAAGAAAAACAAGCTTAGGATCTATGCTGAAAACTGTTGGAGCAACGGACAGATGAAAATGGCACACAAATCAAGCGAAATGCGTAAATTGATCACAGCATTGGAATCATGCATCGAATTCAAACCTCCTATTGAAAATAATGTCTATCGTGAAGTCCATTTGGTGTGCAGCAAGTGGTCTGTAGCTTTCCAAGCCAATGAAGGAAATGAGGAACTTGACGAAATGCTGGTATGGAGCAAACCATTGATTTAGCCTACTTCAGGGTAGTTTTGGGAGTGCTGATGAATTTCAAAGTGCAAGAGGAAGCCGTTTTCAGTTTTTAATTGTGGCCTGATTTGTGCTCCTCTGGGCCTGTTCTCGTTCGGTTATTCACATTAAATTCTCTTGAACTATATGCACAGGAAGAGAATTAAGTGAATCGAAGTCGTCACGACTAGATCATCTCCACATTCCTCAAAATCTGCCAACCAAATTTCGTGAGTGAATCAGTTGCGTATTCAAGGAACATCTTGATCTGTACCCGAAGTGTCGTTGCTGGTCAGATTCTGCGAGTGAACTTAATTTTTGTCTAATTGAACTTATCCAGTTACCGGAAGCATTCTGATAACTATTTTTCATGATTGCACATAAAATCGATTGGAAAGCCCTAGTCAAACAAAACAAAAAGGCGGATGGATGGATCACGAATGGTGGATTGAACGTGGACATTTTTAGGTCATTTTTACAGTCTGGATGAACACCAAAAAGATCGCCGAGCATTGAAATCATCGGGCAAAACGTACCGCACAAAGGATCCATTTTTTCTGACCTTTTTGTCATCTTGTCAGCTACACGAGTCAGTTTTCGGTGACGAAATGTTTCTGAAACGCCGTGCGAACGAAGATGTTGAATTCGAAAGACCTGTCCAGGATCCGTTAAACTTCTGTTGTTGTGATGCAGAATAAACGGGTAAATTTAAAATTACTTCGATAGATAAGTTGATTTCATCACCCTCGTCCGTGGAAATGTTTCCTTCACGCTCTCTAAATTGAAGATTGCTTAATCCACCGGCAGGTAACTCATGCGCATTAACCGAATGAGATGAATATCGTGGATTCTACACGCCTACCAGGTGTCGTTTACATAGAAAGAAGATCTTTCTGTGACTGTTGTGAATTGTTCAAAAGCTATAGATGCAAGCACAAGTACACATGCAAACAAGCAAATCTGACGTGCTCATGCTGAGATCTTTTTGCTGTTACGTTTTGATTCTTACGGAGTCCCAATAAATTTCTTCAGAAATGTAACTAAAGCTTTCGTTAGAAAACCTTGTAGGTACGGTGTGGTTGCGTTCCTCTAATCTTCTACCGGTTAGACTGAAAATTCTGGCTTTACATTCAACTTGTTGCGGAAAGCTGTTTGCAACGTGATCAACACTTGGCTATCCGAATCGGATGGTAACCACTGTCGCTATTGTGCAATGAGGACGTGAATAAATCAAATGTATATTGTTTCTAAATGGCTTTCAATTTAACTTCGACACTCGCGGTAGGTCAGTTTATTCCCAGGTGTAATGCTAGCGTTACCAATAGACTGGAATGTGTATGCACCACGTGCGATCTGATCCAGCTTATATTTCCTGCTATCTGATTCTGTTGGCAGTTAGAAATTGAAAGAAACAGAGCAAGCATGTTTTGACAGTGTTGCAAGACAGAACGGTTGATCTGTTGCAATTTCGGTGAAACACTAAACATGAGATATCGTGGGAGGAACAAGAAAAGATAATTGCAACTCGTCACTATTTTTTATTTGTTTAAGTTAAATAGTTTTAGTGTCGTTCGACACTTTCGGTTAATTGAATTATTCAAGGGCTAAGTGGCTTCCCGTAGCATTACTTGCACGGCTCAGCCCCCAGACTTCCTGAAACCAAAAGATTCAGTTGATGCGTTTCCATTTGGCCGAATTATAAACCAATGCCACTTGCCAGGAATGGCTTAAGTAAGCTTCGGAATAATTCAAATCCTTATTACTTCCCCTTCTCAACCCCGTTCTGTACCGCGTCTTCGGCCTCGGCCTCCTCATATTTAGATCACAAGGGCTTTTCAGAATTATCTACGTGTCGAAGCAGGTCTCGGTCAGTTTGCACAAGACAACGTAACCATGGTTGATTAGTGGTTAACATTTTGAGACTGCTATTAGTAATTACTGTGCACCTGAATGTTGCCAGCTCGAACGAGAAGATCCTCTACCCCAGACTAGCTGGTCCGTGGGCCACGCCGAATTTGACTGTGTTGTGCTGCACGCCACTATTTCGCCCCATGTTGCTTTGGACTGCTTCTATGTGGTGAACTCACGCACAAGGCACTTGAAACAGTCAGGTACAGCTTCATTATAGCCTGAGTAGACAACCAAACAATCAGAACCGTAACGGTGCACGGACGAGAAATTCAGACACTCCTCAAATGCCATTGGTCCAAGATATTTCACCATTCTTGATTCCCCGTATGTTGTACATGAAATCGACTTGTAAACAAACTTGAATAGACCTGTCTTCCAGCTGTCGCAGTCTTCTCATTATCTTTATTTGCTTATATAGGATCAGAGTTATTCTGTTCTTATTGGCAGTTCATATCCATACATTCCTATTAATGGCCGAATTCCGTACTATGTCTTATGCTGATGTTTCATCTTTCGTCTCCGTTATTAGCAAAATAACAGCGACCAGAAGAACGATGCCAGCTGGAAAAGTTGGCTCTAGTTGGCAGGATTCGAACGCGCCACTTCCACGTCCAAAAGCCTTGACCACATCCGTTCGACCGCCATTGGCGTTGGTTCCCCTCTGAGGGACTCGTTCACCTTCCCCTGGTTGGGTCTACCGCTGGGCGTGTTCACAACTTTGGCGAAAATATGCAGACGTTCTCGGTACCTGAAGGACAAATCCTTTTTGTTTTTCAGACGAGTCGATGTTATTTTGCAGTGTGCAAATTGTGTAGGATTATAGTCCTGAGACAGTATTCTTCTGAGCTTTTCTTTGGACAGCGTGGAGTAGACTTGGTTTTTGGCTTCCTCTCCATCCAACCCTTTAATTTATCCTCCTATTTTTGTACCTCAGGAGACAGTTTGTTTCAGACTAAGCTGGTTACCCATCTACAGAATGAGTACCTTTATAGGGCCTGAGCGCTTGCTCTTTAGCCATGTGCACTAGCTTTTGGTAAGAAGAGACCGAGTGAACCGTTTGAATGCTTGAGTAGATACTTCTTGTAAGCAATCAGATCAAGTACATTTACTCCACAAAAATGTTCTCTTAAAGCTTCCTTTTTTGTCAAAATTATCTTGACTGCAGAAACTACTGGCTTCTCCGGTATTTTACGTGCGCCTTAGGCTGTCCTTGTAGCCAATGCTCAACCGGGACCGGAAAGTTCTCCTCTTTTTAAGTTTCCTGATCGTTACTATGAGCTTGATAATTTTCATTACGTGTATTTCTTTGTCTTATTCTGGGTCTATTGATGAAATTTTATGCTAAAGAACTGTGCTTAAGAGAGGTGGTATCCCTTGGCCTTCCATTAAGGCATCATCGTCAACGGCTTTAGCCATCGCAGAGATGCCTGTAACCTGATGGATGAGGGTTAAGATAGATTTATTTCAATTACGGATAAGAAATAGGGATTCAGAATGGCTCTTCTGAATAATGGCCCGCGTAACTCGGATTTTCAATAAGTACCAGGCAAAATTCAATCTAAGCTTGCTCATCCGGTACGTTTGGTACTTTCCATTCCTGTTAGAATCTCATTGCTGTCATTTCGTGAGATGCAAATTGTTAGCAGATTGCCTTGAAGCAATTTGGTGATACATATTCTAAGACAATTTCTTCGTTTCAAGCAAAATCCAGATTGTAACACCAGTTTTCATCGTGTTATGTATACTCTGACGAATGCGAGTCGCCGTATTTGGCCATATCCCCAAATTTTGCATTCTTTATGGGTCACAAGAACCATTCTTCAAATTTTCCAGTCTAAATATAGTGCAACTGCAAAACATTCCCGTTTGGCAGCCTTCTTCCGCGTGTCTAGTGCGTGTGGCAAATAAGTAGTGAAGGGAATCGAGTATGAGGTCCGCGGGTGGTGAGAACTTCCAAGATGCCCCCCACTCACTATACAGTGGGCATACGACCAAAACAACACTGAGAAGCCAAGGTTTCCGATAAGATCTAATGGGCAAATCGGGAAATCCTCCGGTCAAGCAATGAGGAAACAAACTTGGGCCGATGCAGTGCAGAAAAACGAAATCCATTTAGGGACCACTGTAGCCAAAGATGCAGCAAAGGCTAGTTTTAGTCAAACGAGTTCGAAAGGAGCATTGTTGTCAACGCTCAACAAAGAGTACAGAAACCCAGGTGCAAGGCACTATATCGAAGGAGAACAGTAATGAAAATACAAAACATCGACTAAGTTTGAAACAAAACCGCAGGCACTGTCGATGCAGGTTTATTGGACTCGGACAGTAGATGGGTCCCTTTCAAATGGAAGCCAAAATCTTCTGACACTTAATCGACAGGAGCCGGTCATCACAGAAGTTGAAACTCATAAATAGGCAAAGCTAGATTAGTAGGGGATATACTGAGACTAATAGGCATAAGCCAAGCAACAGTTATCAAAAGGGTACATCGGTTCGGGCCACGGAGACAACCACGAACAGTTGGTACGCAAAACTTTTATGAAAGGGGATTCGGATGCTTTGTGGCCGGAAGGAAAGGCTGACTTACTGTTCATTCAGCATCGGTGCCTCAAATGCTACGTTCATTAAATCTGTCACATTTACTGCCTTAGCTCATCCCTCCAATTACTGTGCCGGTATCAAATGCACAACTCAGGGAAGTGATTGTCAAATAGCTTAAAACTACCAGGTTGTAACCACGGTTGGTCCAAAGCTTTATCTTCGTGTATACTTAAATCTAGTGCCCCTGTTCTGTATGAAGTTAAAGACCACCTTTTTTAATAAGTCTCCCTACTCATTTTGCGTTCCGGCTTTCTTGAAAGCAATAACAATTGTGCTGATTCATCTACCATTCCGTCCCATTGCCCTTACCCGAAATTACTGACACCCACTGAAAGTGCCATACTCGGTTTTCTTTCTAATGTACACAGTAACTTCATCCGACCGCTTCCTTTTTCGTCGATAAAACTCATAGGAGCGTTCTGGATGCAATAGCATACGTAATGCCTTTAGTTTGAAAGTCACTAAACAACTCGGCCAAGTCCTTGAGATGAGATGCACTTGTTCATTCTTCGGTTTCTGGTTTGATCTCTAGGTCACTTTTGTTCCAAAGATCTTCATTCTTTTGGGTATCCACGATGGGATGACATACCGACTATCTGAATGGGCACATCCGAAACACGAGATATGGAGGAAAATTGGCTATTACTCAGGGTTACGCTTCTGCCCTCCATTTACTCCATTTTTTCTGTAATCAAGTAGGTAACGCTATTGCCATATGCTACTCCGTATTAATTGATAGTGACCTGGATAACTTATCTTTGGCTTCTTAAAACTGCGCGAACTTCTCCTTACAAGGTGGAATTTCACTTGACCCATAAACCTGTAATGGATTCATTTTTGCCCTGTCTTGTCCTATTTTCTCTAACGGTCCTTGTACCCTTTTATCTCTTATCTTGGTCAAGTATTGGAGAAAAGAATTTCGCCGAGTTACAGACCAGCTGCGTCTGACTGACATTGTATTACTTTTGCAATTTTGTCTCTTACTGTACTAAATGTTGTATATTGCACAGTGGAAATTCATGCATTTTACGTTCGTTACGATCGAACGCAAGCGTACGCTTAAAGAATCCGAACAGTACAACAAAATGCAGGAAACAATTTAGAGTAATATTAATAAATCATTCCAGTTTTCGATGGACTCTTGTAGGATTTCGTAAGTTTTCGTAGCTAATCAGATTACGGTAACCTAAACATTGTATGCGAAACCATTGGCTCGATGAATTAATTCCCGTTATCCATTCTGGTCTAGCTGAATTCGCATTTCCTGAACCGTATAAGCCAGGTTATGTAAGTTGGTCAATGGTCCATCACGCGACAATACGAGCTTGCATGTACAAAAAGAGGTGCACGTAAACAAACACCAAATGCGTCACACAGAACATCCGTGGAGCCAATTGAGAGTTGACATGTGATAAGCACTCACTGTTGCGTCTAAAAGTAGAGAACCATTGATTTCTTGATGCTATCGTCCCCTAAATATCACTATGAAAAAACTTTTTCCTTTCCATTACTTGATTGATTGCATTTTTCTTTTGTCTGACCTGGAGTAAAACACGCGACAAGTGTTGTGTTGGAACATCCAAATGTTTGCACGACAAGGCGGGTTTATTGTTTGGAGAACTGAAGAAAAATGCGTATAAATTGTTAACAGAAATGCCTCATAAATTGCTTGATTTGTCCTCTGGCCAAATTCTGGTGGTATTTGCTTATCCATCTGAACGAGCTGCTCTCGGAGTCGCATACTATGGGCCAACTCACCGATGCAGACAATTCGTAAAGTCTAAAGTGAACACATAAGTAACTTTAACCCTGAAAGTTTTATAGCCACTGCTACTGTTTGTGTTTATGCTCTCTCTCCGGAGAGGTCCATCAAGACCGATGAGCCTAGCTCGATAATCTGTTGATGTTAGGCAGTCCGATGATTTTTGGGGATGATAACTGCTTCGGTGGAAATAAGCCAGAATGGTGTTCCGGGGTCTGTTACGTTGCCTGGTGCAAAAGAATAGTGCTAAATGTTCAGACTAAGCATGATTCACTTCAAAAAACAACCAGTACTTATTGTCGGTGAGTCAGTGCGCATATGAAATGTGGCAACACCGAGCTTGTGTCTTTGGGTCGAACGGTCGTGAGAGAATAATAATTAAGGATAGCGAGAGGCCATGTGCCAACAACGCGCCTTGGACGCATCCAGCGTTCAACTCAACATTTCTCCACAATGAAAAAGGGTCACTATGGTTTCTTGGAGTGTTGGATAAATAAGCTTTGCAACCAGGTAGCGCAAGCCATCGAACATAAAAGTTATGGGAAACATGTTGCTTGAAATGAAGAGTTTTGCCAATGCAAAACTCATCAACTCCCATATTATGAAATTGTTCTGATTGGAACATGGGACAAAAAAGTAGGCATTTTTGTCGCGCCACTGTTAGACAGTACAGCGAGGCGGGAAAGGAATATTGTTGTTGCCAATAGAGGTGACGGCGTGAAACCAGCAAAAGGACACAATTCCATGTAGCAAAAGAATCAGGCAACCGTTGGTGTGGACATTTTTCTCTGATTTGTATTTCTGCTTGTGCTATATTTTTCCCCAAAGTAAAAGGAAAACAGAATATCCAGAAATAATTTAATGAACCACAGGATATCGACCAGTCTACAAAGCCAGCGGATTTGTTTTGACTTCCAACTCTCTTCTTAAAGATTGGACAGTGATGTGTGGGAAGTAGTTTATCCTACGAAGGGAATAACAATGAATGAAGACTACCAAATGGATTCGCGTAGACTATGAATACCACTTCTACGGCCATAGATTTCTTATCTAGAGACAAAAGCAATGAGTAAACTAGATTGGACGAAAACCACGACATTCGGAATACCTATCTTCTAACCGTTAGCTTGATTAAACTCTCTAAAGCGGAATCATCTGAGTAAGAAGTTAGGTGCGTGGTGGCCAGAAGTGTATAGGTCAGTCTAACTCACCGCTTTCCTGTTGCACTGACTAACCCTTCCCGAGTCGAGTTGGACAGTCCCGGTGAGAATCGCGTACAATTAGAGTATTTATAATACCGAAAATCTTTCTCAAACAGCAGCAAATGTGAAAAACTGGACTAGCACCACGATCTAACTGTCAAACAAACTAACTGTGTGTATGTGCGTGTGCGGGTGTGTATGTGTGCTATCGACTTTTACACCAAAATCAGCTAGATACGCGTACAGACACACTGAACAGACGAGTGAAATTACATGCACGTAGGTGTTCACACTGAATTCGTCATGAGAAAGTCAAACGCACTGGTAAATGGGAAGCCAAACGGCAATGTTAAAATACAAGATATACCGTTTTATGCTGATACGTTTTTTTTGTGAGACATGGAAAAACCATCACGCTTCATGTCGCAGTCAACACAGGGACAAACAGTTTCAGGTTGTTTAACCATCATAGGAAATTTCCTGCTTGAATTCATCACCGTATGACCGTTTTTGACTGAAAACGTGCCAAGTGACTTTCAGCTCTCCCTCTTCTGTTTGCATATGTTTCTCAGCAGCAGTTACCCGCATGAAACCTATCAATGAGTTATTCATATACTTCTAGTATTATGTGAAACTACCAACTAGCAGACAGACTTCCCGCATACGAAAAGATATCTGATACCTTTAATGATCTGGTCTTAGTTTTTTAATTGGTAAAATTGTGAATCAGTTACTGAAATGATACAGTATAACGAACAAGGTGTGCTTTGAGAACAAACTTGACTGGTTGGGTAACAATGCGAGGACATGAAGCTCATGTGCTTATTCAACCTGTTGCAGATAACAGATCTGCAGTGAACTGACGAATCGTGTGATATTCTTTTGTTCTTCGATTCCATTTTGTACCTCACAATGTTCGTACTGCGTACTGTACAGAAGAATTGTAATCGATTAACACTCATTTGTTTCACGAAGAATGTGTGATCTGGATTTTTCAACCGGCCACTTGCTTTTCGAAAGAAAACCACAACGGTGCATGTGTTCGCAACCTGATGAGCCCTAAATGATTTGTCCGAATTTCCACTATGAAACTGACTACACGCACACAAAAAGACTACTATAATTTGACTCGCGTTCCTCACATTTTCATCCAAAATAATCCAAACTGCCAAAGGTGTGTCCGATTTTCAACGCTCTTTCATTTCGTACAAGGCAAGGGATTTTGCATCGGCGTGTCTGTGTGTGTGTGTGTGTGTGTGTGTGCATGAGTGTGCTCCGTGACATGAAGCAGTTGGCTGCCAATTTATGAGAAGCAAATCACAAAAAGCTCACCAGGTGAACCTAGGTGTCTGATGAGACTTAAACGCAAGGAGCTGGAGTTGTCAAATCTCACCATTCTAAGAGAGAGGAACTTACGCCAAGTGCCACTGAAGATAGTGCATTTGGATTTGAACTCTATTCCTCCCTCCTCTAGGGACCCTTTTTTGCATTATTATACCGGCATTTTCCATACTTGTGAAGTTGGTTTATTCACAATTTTGCACTCGTGAAATTTAGCAAATAGATATTGGGGTTTGAAGAGTGTGAGAACTGGAGTTAGAAACTCTGAAAGAAAGGTTAATTTCTGTTATTTTTTTCACTCGCGCTCTCCTTAAACAAGACAAAATGGTCGATAAGCGCAGCTCACGGGCCTAAAACAAATGCCATGGCTGGGCTACTTCGAGGGGAGAGGAGGGACGTGAAAATGAAAAAAAAATAGTGTCGTTGTCGGAACAGGGATAAATATACTCGGTGTAATCCGTTATTATGTGGCCTTAGATTCACCTGTAAAGGAGACAGGGGGTAATTTACAAAGTTCATACACGTGCATGTGGCCTAGCAGTACAGTACATATAGATCTAGATGAGGGTGTAAAGGCTTTAGGAATTATAAGATTCAATCAGTGTCTTAAAACTCACAGCGACAGTTTCAAATGCTTTTGAAACGGAAGTCAGCAAACAGTGCACCTTGAAAAAGCATGAAAATTCAAAAGATTTTAGGCGTATACAAAACCCGTAGATTACCAAGTAAACACTATGGGGAAAATTTGGCGAGCCAATACCAAATCCTAGGCAAGCTGGGTTGACAGGGGATCCCTGACGCGATGAACTTTTTTACAGAAAAGCACGAGTCTGCTTTTCTATCGGGAATTAGATCGATGAAGATGGGTCTTGATTCATGCGAAATGTTAATCAGCGACCAGAGTTGGATTGAATGTCACTTGCCCCACTTCAACAATAAGGCTAAAGAGGTCTGGCTGTTGTTAATTGTACGTGGAGGTAGCGTCAGAAACGAGAAGGTCAAAGAATTAATGCGAGAGAGAGAGAGGGTGAAGGCTCGCAGTCAATGAGTTTCGACCTCACCTAACCTGTGCGCGCTATTTGCTTCCAACTAACACACAATTATCAACAAATGGCTTTAGTAAATTTTATGGAATTTGAACGGAAACCGATGAGACTGACCGAAGGATCATTTTTGATTTTCAGTCCAAACGAACAACATCGGTGAAACCACGAGAGCATCATGTTGTTTACACAGGACCAAATATCACTCAT